>QYTT01095171.1:39827-63156 GCA_006980735.1 Dasypogon diadema
CACCCGGTGGTGTCGTCAACCCACCAAATAGGTATGCGGAGGCCTCCAAACCACCATAGAATCCATTATACAGGACCCAGGATTACAGGTGTCTATCTGGCACAACCTTCCCAGCACCGCAGCGACAACTTCCCTCAGGACTGAGATATTGTCTAGGACTAAGGCGTTTGCAGAGATGTCAGTGACAAATCCGAGAGCGGCTAGTTTACCCATGGCTGCATCGAAACATCAGGCGTTCCGGATTGATGTATGTATGAAGAACTGCGCATATTCCCAGTAAGTTCCAATCGATTGGGATGATGATGATTGATGGTCCCCATCATCATGAATTTTTTATATTATGTGGACACAAACAACGTTATAAAAAGCAGAAACCCAAAAACACGGCGCTAGCTACATAGATACAATAAAAGCACATTATATAAAAATAAATACAAAAAGATTATCAAAAGGTCAGAAAACGTAATAATATTAATAATAGCTGCACGAATATATTATTTAATGTATATTAATCCTACTTGGAACATCACATCAAAAACTCGCCTAGTTCTCTAACTCTCGTTGTGGAAGGAATGCATTTTTTCACGAATGATAAACGTTGCCACTTTATCACGCATTTTAATCGAAAACGATTAGTTGTATGAAAAAAAGCCAAGGACCTTTTATAAAGAATTTTAGAAGCTACAATTTTGAAAACCTCTTTTCTCGAAACATTAATAGTTCCTGAGAGAATTCTGAAAAACTGAATTATATTCCTGTGTCGATGGGGACTTTTGAGGTTTAGTTTAAAACATAAAAATAAAAGTCCATACAAAAATTTAGCTTGTTAGTAATTCTTTTGGTTTTATGGATTAAGTTCACTGGATTATAGCAGTGCGAAGAGAATAAAATGTCAATTGATATTTAAAATTACATTATTTACGAAATGTATTTAATAAATATCATTATGAATTATTATTATTAACTATTAATTACTTATTATAATTGTATTTATCTTTAAACTTGTAACATACTCAAAAAAAGACAAATTGAAGAATGTTAAACTATTCACACTCATGTTAAAGAATTGTAATTATTTAAAGTTTAAAAAACAAGATTGTGCATATTATTCCATTTCTCGTAGTTGGAAACTAAAAGAGAACAAGAAGGATAAGAAAAATCCAAAAAAATTTATTTAATTAATATTTTCAATTATAAGATAAGATTTAATCTAGATTCATGCGATGCAGCCGCACAAATTTCTTCATTTTATTTTTGGAAATCAAAAATAAATTTCTGCGGAAATTTGTCGTATGCTTGTCATTAGCATGTACAGAGCAATTTGCATCATTATTGGCACATAGAAATTACTTTTAATGTTGAACACGACAAAGTCTATGGATTTTATTCATTGAAAATGCAAAGGGATTTTCCACGTTTACTAAATCTTTTTTTCAATGCACATGACAATCAAAAATTAAAATCAAACTTCTTTTAATGCTAGCAACTGAGCAGCATGAACTCCCTGTAAAATATTGAAACGTTTCAAATTTTACGTCAGCTGTTGGCATGAGATGTGCCAACAAATAATTGAAAATCACTGGCACGTTTTCACCAGCGAGAAACTTTGTAATCTTTAGAAGGCAATGACATTTTCCATAATGTGGTTCAAAAATACCACTCGAGACTAGCACGTGAATATAATAGTTTAGTGGATTGGTAATAGCCATAAAAACAACTCCCCTGTCTAGTCCGAACTGATAATTTCCTTGGTATCTGACAATGAATCACTTATTGGTTTGGTGTTTTTAATTAAAATATATTCACTGATATCAAAACAATGAATGCGCTGCACGCCAGCACTCGATTTTCTGGGAGCACTGTGGATTCGACTTTGGAACTTTATGTTCGTAGTGGGGAATCAGTTGAATATCAAACGATTACAATACACCTATTCTAACAAGCGTATTTATTTAGCCCAGTAAACATTTCGATTCATATCTAAAGTTGGCCAATTTAGAGTTATGGGCTTTCGTGCCAGAGGTTAATATGTGTAATTAAGTGGTCCATTACGCTTAATCTTGTTTTTGCTGAAACGACACAAAGCAAGCAGCGATATCGATACTCAACTAAAATAATTAAAAAGAATTTGGATTGCGCAACATATCAGTTTTAATCAAAATTTTAATGGTGGAACTAATTTATGTGAAAGAAATTATGTAGTAAAAAAAAACTTCTCCTGTAGAAAATTGCAGCTGTTCAATTTTGGAATAGTTAAAATATTTGGAGATGTTTATGAAATTTTCCACACTATATCCGAAAATGCTTTAAATTAATAGTCTTATTGAAGGCTTCAAAAACTTTAAAAAATGAATATTCTTAGCAGCCCCCATCTAATAGCGCTTTGAAAAGTGTGCTAAATTTGAAGTACCACTCAATTTCCCAAGCCTTTAAAAAATTTGAAAATAAAAATTGTCGATGAATAAAGAATTTGTTTCCTAAAACCTCTGTATTGGCTCCAAAGATGCAAATGATATAAAAGTTTCTGCCTTTACCGATAATATTCAAAAAGAGAAAATATCTTATAAACTTATTAAGCTATTATTTCCAGGTTTTTTAGGCACATTAATTCCTTCGACGTTTTTTGTCTATATGAAACCCATCTAGTTTCTCATAGCTTTGTGAACTATGAAAAGTACTCGGGAGGATATCTTCTTAACTGCGAAAGTCCAACTAGATCATCCCATTATGGGAGGGCTAAGAGTGGCTGTCTTTTTGGCATTAAACATAATTTAAGCAAATATATCTCATTTGAAACGAAAGAAGACAAGATTCTTGTTAAAGTAAATTACCCCGGGGACACTTTTCTTGTTATTCCTAGCTATTTGAATATTATGATTTGGAAGAGTGACCTGTAAAAATTAACAACCTGTACTGAAAGCCTATAGGGAACCAAATTTTTACTTATGGATGATTTAAATCGAAGAATTGGGGATAGTCAGGTCTGGCTTGAACATTTGTATTTATAACCAAAGCCTTTCTGAGGTTCAAGGCTCTAAGGCAATGGTAAGAAACTTATAGAAATAATACAATATAATGGAATGGTAATACTTAACGGGTGAATACCAGGGGATATATAGGGGAAATATACATATGTAGGCAGCAATGGATCTTCTGTAATCGATCTAGTCGCTGCTTCCCATAACTTCTGCCCCAATGTTCTGGACTTTCAAGTGCTTAATCAAACTTATTCTGATCACTTTCCAATCTATGTGAAAATTTTAATCAATAATATAGATAATCCGTCCCTTAGATCAATGGCGCTTCTTTCTAAACTTATATGGAATAACCAAAAACAAAACGATATAGGAATAAATTAATATCTGTTTGTAGAAAGTGACAAACAGAAAACCAGCAAGGTTCAGACGATACTTGTCTTTTAGTGGAAGCCATTAAATCAGCAGCTTCCATTGGACATGATAGGAAAACTGACTTCCGGCAAAAATGGTTTGATAATTCATGTTTAAAAATGAGGAAATTGGCCTTTCGTTGGCTTAGTATTGTCGTAAGAATCCTTCGGAATTCAATAAAGAAACTTACTTGTTTTTCAACAACAAATTTAAGGAACTCTGTAAAAATAAACGAACCGAATACAGACCCAAGGGAAAACTTTTACTGTGGGATCTAAAATTGAAATAGAGAAACTAAGGGAACACTTCAAAGCTCTACTAAGTTCTATAGATATGGAATCCTACAACCTGCTTATTCTATTATTAACCCTTGCATTGCATTTGTTTCTTTGTTATTTATAATGTTTTTAATAAATTGAGCATAAACTTTTTACATAAAAAAATTATTATAAACTTATTGTTGATCAGTATCATAAAAACTCCCCCTATTTGGTTTGCTCAAAGCTACCGCAATTTTTACACTCCTGACAACATGCTACCAGCAATGGATTTGTTACAACAAGTTAGAGAATTTATTTTTAACGATACCATGATTTAGCGCAAAAAAACACAGCGCTACATTTTTAATTAAAAGTGGATATATCACATTTACTTTTGCAGCCATTCAAATACAATACAAACATAGCTTCAATAAAAAATATATCAGAGTTTAAATTTTATGATTTGAATTTGTTAAATGTATGGCGTTTATGAAAGTGAGGTATGACTACGATTCCTCCCTTTGGTAGACATAAACTCGTCTAAAACCTACAAATCAATTAGTGGGGATCAGCGCTGGAATTGAAGATGTTTTAAGTGTAGTAAATCAAGCAAAAGTGAAGTAAAACTTTGAGTCATTCAATTTTTAGGATTATATCATAAAGTTCCTTATCTTCAATATCTGTCTACAAAACCTTAAAATAAGTATTATTAACATTTTTGGGGTTTTATTTTTATTAAAATATCACATTCTACGATGAAACAATTGAGATAATATGAAATATACCAGAAAAATTGATAACAATGACAATAAGTTGTTTAATCTTATCAATCTGTAAAGGTGAATTTTGTAATACACACAACTGGAAATATTTATTACATCATTTGCTACTTCTTAATTCTAAGGACCACGACGATTAATGAGCAAAACTTGCTTAATTTATGGAGTCCCGGAAATGGATAATAGTGCTGAAGTAAGAAGAACTGGTGAGCTATATGAAAAAGAAGAACACATTTCTAGCGTTTTTTATAGCATTCAAAATTTTCAATGCTTTATTTAACTCTTTTTGTAGTCTGTGCAGAGGAAAGTGAAGGAGTTGAAAAGCATCCTTTGAAAACGGGGGATGTTAGCTATCTTCCTATTTCCAAACTAGACTCATAGGGTGTCAATTGAAAATCTTGCAGGTTTTTTTAAAAAAGACGTCAGAAACCTTAAGTAGTTTTTTTTTCAAAACAGAAATATATATTCTTTCATCAGGAATGGAACGACGTAATAGATGAATTGCTAACTAAATGCTCTTTAACACAATCCCAAGAAGTGATGGGCATTTACGCATAGAGTTTCATTGTTTACATTCCGGGGTAAACAATGGGTAGACAATGTAGATAATGTAGGTAATGTAAACTTTTGGTAAACAAAGGCCCTACTTATGTGCTTGTTCCGTACTGCAGCTGATTTAGCAAAGCTAATTAAAAAAGTGTATTTTATTATATGGAGCTAGTTATTAAATTTTTTTAATACAAAATATTGCATTTTAACTGGGTCTTATATGCATGCTGCACATATTAATTAACTAATGAAATAGAACTAAATTGGAAAATGGTTATTTCAAGTTTATATTTAATAGAGTTTCTGATTTTAGTTCTTCTGAATTTTTTGTATACAAACGGGGCGGGACTATTGTAAACTATGCAACATTTCATAAATTCTGAGTAACATTTTAATCGTACTGTAAAAACAAAAGCAAAACTTAAGAGAAAAAGACTATATCTCATTTTTATTGAATATCTCTATAAAAAGAGCACTAAATTTCCCAGCTCAGTGAAAAAGTTTTTTAAAACATATTTTTAAATTGACAGTCAAACGAGACAACGACATCTTGTGCACAAAGAACATTGGACAAAATAAAAGCAATGTGCATGCTTTGATTCATGCTGTCTCTAATTATGTCGTTCTTTCCTGACACCACAGGCAACTTGAAGTATATATGAAGCGTTGTCAACAATCCTAACCAAGAAATTTGGTAATTAAGTAACGATAAAAGGCAATTGAATAAATTCAACTATACATATAGTATCATGATGGTAGAATAATAAACTGCATTCTAGGACGCAAGAGTGCTATCCTGGCATGTGAAGAAGTATATTTGCGGTGGTACCCTGGCTTGCAGACAAGCATTTTTGTGGGACGCATCGGTGGTAACTTGGCATCCAACGCGTTAATGTAACTTCTGCCTGACTATTAGAAGAAAAGTTAATTTTTAAATTCTTATCTAATTTTCTTTGTTTTCTACTCTATGGTTGCGAATCTTTAACTCATTAAGATATAAAAAATACATCAACCAGGAAACTAAATTGGCCAGGCCAGCTTGTTTCCGAATGAGGTGTGATAAGGATCATGAATTGACGTTAATGCTAATATTGCTGTTAATATAAAATTATACTCAAATCCCCATTTTTGAATTGTCAGTAGTTTGATTTAAAGTTAAAAACTAATTTTTAAATTATAATAAGGAATTATTGGTTTACTAATATCAATTTTGGCACAGAAAACTGAGTGTTTGCTCCACTTTAAAATCTAAGCAATTCTACTAGAACTTATGTACATTTCATAGAAATTCAAAAGCGCAATAACTAAAGTATTGAAAGCCGACAGAAATAAAACAAACGTTGTAATGATTATTGAATTATAAAGCTTCTTACTTGTATAGGAAAGACCTGTAAAGGCATGTTACACTAAGACAAGGTCCTCTCCGGGCAGAAGAGAAATGGAGAAAAGTAAAGGCGTTAATTTGTGGCAAAGATGAATGAGGAGTCAACAAAATCAAAATGAAGTATGTAGGTAGAAGAGCAGATATTAGATCATATAAGGGATAACTGGAAATCAAATGATAAAACAATTATCTTAGGAAATATATCCAGGAAGTAATAACAAAAGTATTTTACGGAAAATAGTCCTAATAAAACATCTTAAGTTTATTCATTTATTCCTTTTACCATTTTTCAAGTTTATTTCAGAATTTTATTCGTACAATATTCATTGTCTACGTTGTTGACATAGATTACATTGTCTGCTTGATATATTGCGACGAAGACTACATCATTTTTTACGCGTCAACAATGGCGTAATTTACATTGTGTAGACAATTTGCCCATCTCTGTAGCAAAACCATCAGCGATCACAATATCCCTTTTCAGTATAGCATTTCTTAATGATTTCATTAAAGCGGGGCATTATACAGTACAAATATATTTCTTTCATTATAATAGAAAAAAAAGAGTTTTGAACTGAAACATTTAAACACTTTAAACAATTTCGTTTTCTATTGTTCGACCACTGATCGCAAACAATAGCTTTGATGCTTATGCCACTAAGAGAGCAAAATCTAAGATAATCAAAAATTTTCGAATATAAAGTAGATCCTGCTTCAAACTTTTAATGCCATTGATTTATGGACCGTACTGATGGGATATTTAACTGAAGGTTGTTATATAAATATCTATAGCGTGACGCAGACTTGTACTAAATTGTTTGTGCGGAAAATCTTTCATTCTTGTCCCATTATTGATTCGTGTATTTTTGAGAAAGTAACATATTTAAAAAAAGTTTTACCATGTTGCAGTGAGTCTATTGTAGATGCGTAAGGGCTCTTTTAGTTTTCTTTTAAGAATTTTACTTTTCTGCTTATTCATCGTAGATTGAACCCTTAAAGTGGAATTTGTTTTTAGTATCGTTCTTGTTTTATTTTTCAAGGCATTGTAATTATTCTTATAAAACGTAAGGTTGTTACTACTTCTGGCACAAAAGTTGCAACTCGTTTCAGTATTTATATCTGCGCTTGTGCTATAAGGCGCATAAGATCTTGTTTAATTTTTCCAAAGTCAGATCTGTATTACTAGTTGACGGTCCTGCATAAGTTTTCCTTGAGAAATTTATAGTTAATTTATTGCTATTTTCACAACTGGAATTGGTAACTAAGTTTTCACCACCAGTTGCCTCTGAAAAATCCAATATGGCGGCTCCAATATGGCGGCCGGAAGCCGGAGAAAAATCGAGTGTCCAGCAAAAAAAATTTGTAAAAATAAAAGTTCGCAACCGATCGGGTCGTTTTTTGGCTCAAACTGTAGCTGAAAGACGTCTCTAAAAATTGTAATTAGCGGAAACCGCCATATGGTAAACTTCGTGAAAATAAAAATAAATTTTTACCAAAGCCATTTTAATTTGTTTTTTATAAATCGAAAGACAAATTCGTAGTCAGCGACCCCAAAAGCCCCAAAAGCCACTCACTATGTACTAAATTTCATGAAATTCATATTTTTGACAGCTTTTTGGTTGCGTTCTGAAAAATATGTTTTATTTTTGTACAAAAGTATCTTAACGGTTCCAAATCCTATTGGCTATTGTGAGCAGAAAAATTTGACTACTTTATAAAAAATAAATGTCCGCGGTGTCCACAAAGCTATCGTTGATTCTACTTTCTTTAAATAGGAAGAATGTAGAAATGTCTGTATTATTTTATTTACTTAAAAATAAGGTCAAGTGGTAAGGATTTAAAGAGCATTAATAATATACTGACAAAAAGGTATTTTCAAATG
This sequence comes from Dasypogon diadema, assembly GCA_006980735.1. Classification (NCBI taxonomy): domain Eukaryota; kingdom Metazoa; phylum Arthropoda; class Insecta; order Diptera; family Asilidae; genus Dasypogon; species Dasypogon diadema. Next base: position 48,071 of record QYTT01095171.1, read on the forward strand.
AAAGAGGAACAAATAGTCTTATTGTGAATTAGAACCTCTTCAACACGAATTCAGTAGTAAAATTCTAATTATAAAATTGAATACGGGTATGACTCTTAATTTTCTAAATTTATACTACATAAAAATTGAATGACCTACCCTAGTTACGAAAGACATTTCTTCACTTTCATTTTACATACCTCGAATTTCTTAATTTAGAAATACTAAAGGTTTGAATACTTATTAAAGACATACTTACACCATATAAATGTTTGTAGCCTCACGAAAAAAAGTAGGTATAAACCATACAGACATCCTGCATGTATAAAAATTTGAGCAAATAAATCTGGCCATCTTATTTGTGGCTTAAATTCTTTGCTTTCTTCATTGTCATAACTTTCTTTTTCTTCTGTGTTGTTCTGGGCTTCTGTTGGTTTTTCGACTGCGGTCACTGTGCAGTTCCTCCGTGTAATATTGTCCTTCGTACTGTTCGTTAGGCACATTTCATCTGTAAGGCTACCTTTCTCACCCACTAATAGGATTTCAGTTGGAGCAGCTGGAGGCATCGCATCGTTTAGTACAAATAATCAACTCGGTAAAGACTGAAAATAAGAAAATTTTAATTGGGATTATTTGCAAATGAAGTAAATTAATTTTACTTTATTCCATTTAAGTTAAAAATATTCCAAAATAAAAGAGTATAAGAAATGTCCTTTCCAGGGGGCCTATTCCAGTTCACTGAAAAATTTGTGATAAAATGAAAAGTTGGCCGAGACATTTTTTCAAATGCTAAAACAAATTTAAGATTGTGTCCCAGCTAATTTTTCATTTTATCACTGACTTTTCATTGAACCGGAAGTCCTTTAAAAAAATCAAATCATTTTTGAAAGAGTCGGAGCATACCACAGACATATTTTTCTCACTCAAATTCAGATTAGAAATAAACAAATTACTGACTTCATAAAACTGGTAGACCCAATAGTTTACTTCTATACATCTCACAGATTCAACTAAATTTAAATTCCAGGTGATGATAAATTTAAAGGCATTTGTTTTAACGATCCCTAGAAAGCCATCGTTTGGGACTGGAGATGAATATCAGTGACCTCCCGACTTTCGGTAAAGTGCCCTAACCCTTTTCGTGTCAAAAATTCTTGGACTCGTTAAAAATAAATGCTTTAAAATTTACCATCACCTGAAATTTATATTTCTCGATCCCAATAAAAGTTTCAGAAAATCAATTCTAACCAACTTCAGTTCAACAACTGGTCAACAACCGGTCCAACAGCTCCCGTAATTTTTGAGTTATGATTAGGCATCAAAGTTTTTTCTATATAGGAATAGTACGTATGATTTTTTTGATATACATATTGTTTTTTTGTAACAACGGCGCATTTCTAAATCAAAAAGTATAAAATGCCATGAGAAAATCGTCAAGAAATTGTTTATAAAAAATGAACTATGCAATATAATGAAAGAATCCTAAGTAGTGCCTTAGAAAACGTAATTCTAAATGTAGGTACAATTAAAATTTCGAATGAATAGGTTGAAATTTGTTTCAGTTATGGGTTCGGCCGGCTTGAAAAATTTAGTTTTGAGATAAACGCGTTTAAAATTTGTAGAAGGTCAGGACATGAATCAATGAATCAATCACTACTGAGGAAAAAGAAATCAAATTTGTTCAAGAATGTCGCGCAAAGCAAGAATTAGTCAAATAGCGTTCTATTTAAATGCTCAGCTGACTGTGGTATACCTGCTCCAGTCCCCCAAATTACAGCCTACTACGGCGCTCATAAAAGGAGTTCGCTGCGGGTCAAGAAGAGTTGCGCTAGAATACGAAAATCGAGTACTTAGGGATTTTTCACTCACATAATTTTTTGGAATATAATTCTATGATGGTAAGGTACCTTTTTAACAAAAAAAAATCGATTTTTTTAAAGTCCTACAGTGGCCTAATCCCTTATGGCTACATTTGCACGAATTTGATCTACTGAACACACAAATTCTGTAGGCATTTTGAAGTGTTAATTCACAGAAAGTCAGTACAAGTTGCATGAATTTTGTTTGTCAGGACTTATTTGTGGTTATATTAATGTATTAATATGCCCCCGGAAAAGCAATAAGCTAGCACTTATTTGGAGGCAAAAGACCAGGTATATAGCGTGATGAAAGCCTGAGAATTTGACTCATAGGGGAGCTTAACGAAGTTTTTTTTATTTGTGTTAGTGATTTAAGATCCTCAGGCATTCAAAAATTAAATGGGGCTAAGTCTTCCAGACCGGCAAACAAAAATATCATTGAGGGACAGAAGAGCTCTGTTCTTGTAAACGACGCACTAAACTTCATTGTGAGGATGTCCTGAATCGAGTCGAACTTATCAAATAAAAATCGATGCCAAAACCCACAACCTCACACTGATAGTGGCACGTGTTGAAAGCTAAACTCGAGTGGATGACTTCCGCTTTTCGTGAAGATTACGGCTCCAACTGGACTTAATCATGCAGTTAAGATACCTATCTTCAACTTGCCATCCAAAATTAGTATCCTGTCACGTGATGCTAATTCCGTCACTAAAGAACGCTTGCGTAGCGTGGAAATGAGATCCATTTGAAGTGCTCTTCGATAAACCAAGAGGTCACGTAGCACCTCCTGACTCTCTTGCCCCGCTCTCATGTAGCCAAGCACAAGAAAAACTAAACGAATTATACACCTCCATTATAAGCCTTCGTATCTGAGTGCAAAACATGATCGACGCCAAATGTCAAGCTGATCAGCCAACACATTTTACCCATAAACTCTATGAGTTCTTGTAGGGCTAAGCAAGCGACCAAGCTGAGAAATAGAGACGTATAAACTGCGTAGATTATATAGTCCCTCCCGACGGGTCAGTCAATGTACGAGAGGTGTTTTGGGTACGCTGTGCTATAATGTAGTAAATTAAATACCGGAATTTAGGTAACTATGAGATAAATACCCTAACAGGTATATACAGGCATCAGAAGGACATTATCAAACCACGGTTACCAGTATCATTTAATGTAGAGCGTTCCCAATTAACATGCCGACTAAATTGATGTCAAACCTGGTCAAGAGAACAGTATATACCCTGACGAATTTCAGTTCATTTTGAACTGTAGGCTGAATATGTCCCAGGTTTAAACCGTATAGCTTAGATTTTAGAGCTTGTTTGGGGGTACAGGAAACGGCTCCCCAAACCTCGATTCGTATTCCACAAACAGGCCGATCCACGGTTAATCATTTGGGCCTCGGCAGCAAAAGCCCTAAATAATGGGCGTGTGTATCCGGTGTTGCCAACTAAAAAGTAATCTTATTAAGAAATATAGATAAAAAATTAATGACTTAAACATTTCTGAAATTAAAAAAGTGCGAAAAAGTTCACTTCCCCTAAAGATTTTGTAACCACTTTAATTATACGCTATTTCAGAATTCAAAATTATTAAGGTCGATTCAGACATCACCGTATCATGAGCTCTAATTCATTTTGTGTGTATAAGATGAGTATAGTCATACAGCAGCGGCAACGCCATAATCGATGTGATAACGTAGCTCGATACGACCACGATCTGAGTCGATCTCTAAGGACAAATAAAGCTTTAGAAATTAGATTTACAAAAAAACATATTCAGGTAAACAGGAATTATTTTTCTCGGTTAGTGTTTCGATTACAGCAAGTGAATTTGACTTTCCTACCACAGAAACTCACAGAAAGCTGTCAACGAACTTTCTGTTATTACAAATTAGATGAGAGAGAATTCTCAGTTCATAACCCGCAACAGAAAAGTATCATTTAGCGACTCATGGTTCGAATACAATACTTTGAGAATAATAACAATTATTTCCAAAACCAATTCCTACTAATATTATAAATGCCAAAGTAACTCTGTCTGTCTGTCTGTTACGCTTTCACGCATAAACCGCTGAACCGATTTTAATGAATTTTGGTACAGAGATAGATTAGACCTTGCAGAAGGACATAGGCTACCTTTTGTAGCGAAAAAAAGCTTGAAGGGGTTGAAATAGGAAGTCCAAACAAATCTATTTATGCTTACTATATTTATCGGAGAGATGAACATAATAAGGAAATGCTCCCGAGACATGTGTATAAAACGGAATACTCAAACATTTGCCGTCTAAACACATACGCGTCGCGAGCGCGGGACTCGGCAAGCGCCATACACAATGTACGCAGTGGCGTGATGCAAGATAGTGAGGGAAGCATCACTAAGTGTGGCTACCCGAACTGGCAGATACGTGAGGGTAGGCGAGTGTATCGGACGTATGCGAATATTAAAATTTTGCGCTGCAACGATTTCGATTTGTTTACAAGATTTTTTGCTTTTGTCAATGTTCTTCGGTAAAATACAGTAGTTTTGTTTAATATAAAGTTCTTCCGGTTTTTTTATAGGTATTTTGCTTATTTTTATTATTTTGACGTATTATTTATGCTTCTGATATGCCTCGCAAACGCAAATCTAATCCAGGGCGTAGTTCTAGCAGAGCTCGAAGGATGGAAAAACAAAAAACGTAGTTTATAAAAATGTGTTATTTACAGTAAATCACAGCAGTCTACAGTTAGTTTGTATTTATATTATTTGCAACATTAGTACCCTAAAAATAAAAAAGGCTGCCCAAAGTAACTATTCCACGCGGACGAAGTCGCGGGCGAAGCTAGTAAATAATATAAGGTCTTTTGGACTTGAAAAGATTTCCAAACACATATTTGGGAGATGCTCAAACCACTCATATCACTCGCCGAAAAATTCTAAGCAAATTGCTAGATTTCGGGTCCATTTTTTGCTTTCCAGTTCGGATTGATTTCAGATGTGTTCTATTGGCAGCGGAGTACAGATTTGTCATACATCAACTGGGTTAAATTAACTCAGTTGTTTCACAGAGTTAATAAGCTTACTAGGTTATTTGAGTCTTCTACGAGAAAATAGATGGCGCTTATTGAAAGTTTTTGTGTTTAAAAGACGATTTTGCTCATCATAGCAATTAAAATAAACATAAATGTGGGAAAAAGTGACACTAATATAAATTTAAAGTTAAGAACGGCCTTTACTTATCTCGGGTTTGCTTAAAAAGAGAAAAATAGAAGAAGAATTAAATTTGTACTCCATGATTGCAACCGTTGTTTTGAGCTTTCATAACTCCATTGCCTAAAAAAACATGGCTAGAGCGGTGGAAAAGTACTGCACGACAGCGGTCTGCTTCGATATCTCTCGAACGATGATTATATTACAATCAAACTCAGTTACTATTTATTAGCTTATAGTACTACTTGCAAAATTTAGTATATTTGAGTAATTAAGTATATATATAGATTTTGCAACTACTTATCATAATCTCTAATAAATTATATGATCTCTTCTCAATTAGAGACATATTAAACTAACGAGAGAAAAATATCACAATAACATCAAATTAACTTATTATTATTAACATAAATATCATAATAATTGTAACAAGGTGTAATGGAGGTCGATTTGGTGACCGATAAAATAGTGAAATTAGAAAGCAAAATGAACATTAGGCACATGTTTCATAATTTGAGTCATTATTAATAATAAATGTGTATTATTAGGTATAACCAGTAAACTTCAACCATTGCGGTTTGGATATCGATTATTTTCCTTATCTCACTGTCCTTAACTTGTAATTATTTTCATCCCTTAAACTAAAAACAAATAATACAATTTTTCACCTTCCAGGCAGTTTTTTTGGCTTTACTCCAAATACTTTCACCTTTATATTATTCAGTAGCCTCACTTTTATTACTTTACTGCATCAAAGAGTATAACATTTATTTTCATTATAAATATGTAGGCACAAACATGGAAACATGTTATAGATTGACACATTCCCTGCCACGTGTACCATTTTCGGTACACGTTTCTCTTACATGAGAATATCACGTATATGGAAGGATTACTCTCAGTGATTAAAATCCGGCAGAAAACATGTTAATGAATTCCGTATTAAAAGCGCTATGAATGTAGGTGTGCTAATGGTCATGTGATTCATTTCTAGAGTACGATCAGCCATTTTGAAATATTCCACACCGGACAATGCCTCCCTTCTACAAACAAATCACATGACTATATAATTGCAGACCAGTAAAAGTCCGATGAAATTTTGAAACAGTAAAAGCAAAATAGTAAATTTATCGGCTCTACTACCAGGCTAAGATGAACAATATTTACTTGCACTGATAAAATAATTTTGTAATTGTTTGTGAAAATTATAAATAACCTAAGCCTTTGGGTGAGTGAGTGAGGAGCTCAAGACCACATGACATGAGAAGATTCAAAGTACTTCTAAGTTACTTCCTCGACAGCCAAATGAAAGAAATTCCTCTGTGGTAAATAAAAAAGTACATATTAGTATTTTGTACGCTTAAAAAGAATTAAGACAATAGTTTATGAAGAAAAAGTTCGAACTAAGAACGGATAAAAATCTCCACTAAGGATTTTTAGTCTGAAAGACAAAAACGGTGGCCAGCTTTCGTGACCAGTTGTGAGTTTACGATTAAGCACATAAATAGTAAAAAACAATAAATAAAAACTGGAGAGAAGACGAAACCAATCATTTCTCAGTCAGTTACTTAGGTGAACAAGAAATTACGCCAATTTTGATTGAAAATGTCCAGAGGAGAAATATACAGGGAATTAGGTTGAAGCTTCATTAAGCTTGACGCTAGAGGAGTTGACTCCGTGCCAGCTCGTCAGTTTTTTCATTTCCATAGATGCCAGTGTGGCCTGGCACCCACCGAATGAGTAATTTGTTTTTACGGGACAACTCATTAAGCACATGCTTACAGTCCCTAACCAATTTTGAGGTAACGAAGGGTTTCATAAGGGCCTTGATAGCCGCCTGGTTGTCGGTGCAGATTGCAACCCTCAGTCCCTGGATGCAGGTTCCGAAGACATCTACCCGCCTCCCGGATTGACTTGACCTCCGCCTGGAAGACCGTGGTGTACTTCTCAAGTCACAATGCCGAGTGCACTCCCAGATCCTCACAGTGGAAACCAGCCACAACGCCCAGGCGGCCTACGACATGGTCACATGATCCTTCGCCCATCATGGAGACAAGAAAATAATATTGCATTCTTGGATAAGTGTAGCAATATATTGAAATCTTAAATAAATCCAAACAATAAAATTTTTGAATTCTCATAATATCGCTAGTTCTTACTCCAAAAATGGAACTTGAAAAAATTGTCATATAGTTGAAATAGTTGAAGATGATTTTGACTTGGTTGGCGTTGATCTTAATTTGGTTGGTCTTGATTTTGATCAAGATATGGTTGCATTTGAAAGGTAAATGCTACATATAGGAACGGTAGGGAATAGGTACCTGCTGTGGTAGGAAGGATGTACCAATATCCTTATGTTATATAATTTTATACAAAAAACAAGGAAAGAAGCTATAATTGGTTTAAACCAATTATGTCTTACCCTAAATATAGGGAAGAAAGTAATTAATTGTCCGCGACTACTTATTCTTACATATTCCCATCCGCAGCTAGAGTGAGGTTATGTCTTTATGTGACTATGTCAAATGCGCTTTGAACCCCACAGCTTTACGTTAACGAATGTTTAACGAAAAATGGTATGTTAGAGTATGTCAATTATGGTTTAGATCATTGCTTTAGCTGTGTTCGCAACAGACTTCTGTTAAGATTTATGTTATGTTATGTCTATTATAGTTGAGCCTTTACAATAGTTCCGGTTTACAGCGATAAGATATATACATGTTTTTATGATTATTCCATACAACTCGAATATATGTCTGCTATATTGGATCCGTCATTTTGAATTCATAAAAGATGATGCCATATTCGTAAAGAGCAACCCAAAAAATCTATTATATTAGCCATCTTGTCCCCCATATTGGATCCACCATTTTGAATTTTAAAATTCTGACTCCAGATTCGAAAGCAGAAACTTTTAAAACCTATATATATACGCATTTTCATGACTATTGCAAAAACTTTTAAGAACAATGTACATCTCCAACTTTTATATGGCAGCCGAAAGGTGCATTTTCCACTAGGATATTTAGGTTTTACTAAATTGCATGTGTGCCGTATTTTATTCATCTACTTCGAAGCATTTTCGTTTTAGAAGGAAAATATTGATTTTTTATTTGATATAGCTGGAGGTTTTATATGGCAAGCCATATGAAGGAGTTGTCCAAATTAGCCCATTTACGAACTTGATCTTTCAATTTTAATAAGTTATCTGTGCACCAAATTTGAAGTCTCTAACCGAGGGCTTTCTCGATATCACGCATGGGTGGGCAAACGGACAAACAGACGGATATCTATTAAACAATTTCTTTTCCTCTCTTATTAATGGAAATATAGTTTATTTCTGTATATCATGAATATTTATATGCGTTACAAACGTTTGCCTAATCTTATAATACCTTACATCTAGAGTATAATAAGTACAACCAAATTCTCCGTAGAAACACTTTTCATTTGCGAAAGTTATTAAACCCGCCACGGTTTCGAGATATGTATAGAAAATTCCGAACTAAATCCAAATACAAATGAAATACTCATAATGACCGGCAAGATCACTTCTATCGCCCTCGATATGGGCGTATCACTAAGAAACCAAAATATTATCGTCTTTAAAAAATATAAAAAGTAAAAACATTAATAAACATCAGGGATAATAATGATAATAAACGCGACATTAGGTTTACACAATGAAAAAACAACCACAGATAGATATACCTATATTTTAAATTAACAAAAACTGCCTTACAATAATTATAATCGCAACACTCTAAATTTAAATGTATTAAAACTTTCTAATATTGATTTTAAATTCCTTATAGGAAATCATAACGCGAACGAGGAAATGAAGACATTTTTGAGATAAGAGCGTAACTGCTTTAAAGAAACACTTACTCGAGAAATGAAAGGTAAATCTTACATTATTATATTTTCGCGCATTTTTTAGTATTCTCTTTCTATTTTAGAAATAATTGGACAACAAAATGAGAAAATAATAAAATTGCAAGACGGGACAACAACACTGTTGAGGCAATTAGCCAAAAAGGAATTTCTCTCAAATAACCATATCAAGTATTTCCCAATTAATAATGAGGAAGGGATGAAAAAATTTGAGAGCAGCATTAACGATGAAAATATTGATGAATTTGTTAGTTTAAATTTAAAATTAATTTAAAAAATAACTTATATAGGTTGCTGCCGTCAAAAAGCTTGGCGTTAAAAATTATGAGGAATGTCTGCAAAAAATTCTTACTTAGATATAATTTATAATGACAATTACGACGGGACACACGGAAAGAAGTCCTTTAAACAATTTGAAAAAGTTAATGAAGTTTTGTTCAGTAAGTTTATTTATTTTTTCAAATTTGGAAGACTAAATAAAAAATCATAATTTTAATAACAGGAGCTTCAGGAGATGTAATTTAGACGGAGAACTATGTGAAGGACATTCGACGCGGATTCAAGAGGATTAAAGGGAACGTAAGAAAGAGCATTTGTCTGCAGAACAAAAAAATTAAAAGAAAAACGAATGAAACCTAAAAATTTAAATTTTGTATTTACGAAGTGAATTCCTTTTTTGTTATTTATATATGAACTATTATATGTTTTGCCATTTATTATATGAAATCTATGAGATATTTATAATTCGTGCAGGTTGTCATTCAAAGATCTAATTCCCCAGATTTTGCAATGATTCAATCATTAATTCTCGTCTAAGGTGACTTCGGACACTATAAAAGAGCATTTAAATTGTATCTTACATATTTACAGTTTAAACTACCAGCTTATTAAAAGCTAAGCTTTAAATTTCTAACTTTTAACTAATTTCCAGGTGGTTATTTGTAACGGTTACCTGAACAGCTCACAGCAGTGAACAATTGCTGCAATAACTGCTTTCCAAATTTTGATTTGTAGCAGTTTCCTGATCAGCTCACGATAATTAGTGTAGTTAACCTTTCCAACTCATATTTATGTTACTAATTCACACTGTGTGTGATAAGAGTAAAGTTACCAGAACTAGTTACTGAACTAGTTCTAGAATCATTACTTTTCCTACGGGGATTGAACTCGGATTGCCGTCGTCTACAGTTGTAGTGGAGATGCCATACACAATTGTATATTTCATAGTACAAATACAAAAAGTGATCTTTCTTTATCACAGAGAACTACCCTATCGTCAATGACTTTCTATACGATCAGACTGCTACACAAGAATGGGTACAACCTAAGTGGAGTCCTAATAAAACCGCAGTAATTTTAATTTAGAGCTATCGGTATCTCTAATTCGAGAGTAGCAGTGTCAGGAGAAGAGAAAAACAAAGAAAGAAAAACAGCGAATTAATGTTGTGTGCTCAGACAGGGTGCAAAACAAATCTTTTTGAAAACACAAAAGGACTTGAGAAAACAGATTAAAATTTCCTTTTATTTTCGGACACTTGTTTCACGTCACTACAGTATTTGAGTTGGTCGAGACGCAGTTTTGCAGATTTGTTCTTCTGTAGGCGCGAGTTCGGCTCCTAATGATTAATTGGGTGCCAGTGGTTGAGACAATTCTACCAATAAGAATTACTGTTTTTTCGAAATCACTGGAATATTGCACATTAAAATTTTATGCCCAAAAATTATAGACTAATCTGCAAAATTTGTCCAGTTAAAATTCCTAATCTCGTCTGCTTGGAAATTTTTTCTTTCCACCTAAGCTGTGCTGTGTGTGTCACAGGTTTGTGACCTGAGCTTTTCAATATTCATGAAAGAGTTGAAGATAGAGGAAATTCAGCTTACCGCTAAAAACAACCCTAAACCAGGGTTTAGAAAATATTATCATATAAACGTGGAGCAATTAATGAAAAGAAAAAGAAGAAAAAGGAAAAGAAGAAAAAGAAAAATGAAAAATGAAAAGAACGAAAGTAGGTTGGTCTAATTAATAAGCGATGTATTCTTAGATTTGTTAAGTTTGTGGTTTTGGTTTACCTGGCTCAATATCATACTTTTTAGGGTTCCGTACGTCGGAATGAAAAAACGAACCCTTATAGGATCACTCGTGTGTCTGTCTGTCTGTCCGTCTGTCAGAGCCAATTTGCTCAGAATCTACTGGACCGATTAAGTTGAAATTTGGTACACATATGAATTTTTGTGACCCAAATACGAATGTATCACGTAAATAAATGATTTGAAAATGGGGGTCACTTTTGGGGGCCAAATTAGAAAATTAAAAAAAAAGTTTTGCAAACTGTATCGTGTGACATATCAAATGAAATGTATTTTTTATATTGTTTCAAAAATATTTTTTTTATAATTTTAAAATAAATATTTTAAAGTTATTTAAGAAAATAGATGAAAATTGACCATTTCCCCCTTATCTCCGAAACTACTGAGCCCAAAATTTTGAAAAAAAAACACTGTAAATAGTTCTTTACTTATAGATTACAGGAAAATCCAAGGTCTTAAAATAACATGGTAAATCTTTCAATATTGTGCGTAATAAATCAAAAAATGAAATATCAGAATACCTTCTATTCTTGGTCTTAGTCCACGTACTCAAGAATATACGACAAGGCAAAATTCAACAATAGACAATATATTCAGCAATTTTCCTCTACAATCCGGTACCAAACATACTTTTTTTAGTTACCACAAACAAATTTGGGTCAGATTTAAAAAAAACATGGTAGATAGCATATTCGTCGTACGGAACCCTCTCCACGCGATTTCAACTCGCACTTGTCCGGGTTTTTCTTTAAATTTTACACATTTTAATTTAAATTTTCGTGAGTTCTTTACTATGAATATTGAATTGCCTTATATTCTCCACATTGTAAAATGGTTAGTTTTGTAATTTGAGCTCAGCAAGGTAAAATGATATTGGTTTTCCTGTTTTTAATGGATATGCTAATAAACAATTCTGCAGCTACTTTGCTAAATAAAATGGAATCGAATTCCATTACAAATAATTTGCTAATGACGTTTTTTTATTAGCATCACACTCCTTATATTTATTCTGTGGAAAGAACATTTTTTAGGGAAAGGAATCCAACGAACCAAAGAAAGTACAACTCAGGGAAAATTTAATCAAATTACTACCCTTGGGCAACACCCAAACTGATATTATCCATTAGATAGTCCCAGTAATTTTGAGTAATGACTGCCTGTCTGTTGTTAACAAACACTTACAAAATAATGTTGTGTTGTTGTATAACCAGAATCCATTTGAAGATAACGTCATCTGCTAAAACTCTAGGCAAATATGAGAAAGAGGTACAATAAAAACGTTAAAATGTGTAATTCGAGTCGAAGAAATTAAATAGAGCTAATATCTTCACGACTGGTTATCAAGTCAAACAAACACCAAAGATACCGACGTGACAGCTATTTTCGTAGAATTAGACCACACACTTGAGTTACAAAACTTAAGTGTATCTGAGGCTTCAAACCGTTTTCATTTTATTGACTGAGACTTCGCGGTTTATTGATCATTGAATTTTTATCACATTTGTCTGCTTCCATATACATATATATGTATGTATGCAAGCGCGTACACCTCTTGGTATCGAGTTATAGTGCACGTGATAAATTACTTTTAATTCCTGGCAATTACAGGAATTGGGCTTTGATTAGAATTCAATGGCTTTTGAGGTGCTTAACAGAGATTTTTAGATTACTAGAAGAGGAAGCTGTAGGAGATATCAGGAAAAATAGTGTGAATAATAATTTGCACATTATAAAATATTTAAATCTGGTTTATTAACGACATTGAATAACGACAAGTAATTATCTGATAAGTAGGGTGCGGATTCTTATGCAAATGCATTCTTTTTTGGACAGCTTAAGAATGGAATAATAAACTGAGTACTTCTGAGAATCAACAAGTTAAAATTAAAATGGCATTCATGTCTAGTTGTATATTCTTACATATCGTCGGCCTAATCCTAAAACCTCGTAAGTGCCAAAGCTCAAATTTTACGGGGGAGCGGGAAAACTGCACAATTTATACAGTTACGAGCTTTTTAAACTACATTTTTAGGGGATTCCCAGTTTTTCTTAAATTTCTAAATTTACGTCATGAATACCTTGCGGCTGGTGTTACCGTTTGCGATCAAAAACACGAAATCGTAGAAAGTGGAGTTACGAGGGTTTAGGATTAGGCCGACGATATACGTATATCCTGAAAACATGCATATTTTCTGCATATTCGGTTTTCTGTTTTTGCATAATGATCTAAAATACGACAACGTTTTAGCCATTCTTTTTGATGGCTCATGCTCATGCTACATCTATCGAAAAATTGGAAACCTTTTGACAAAAGTAAAAGATGTCCAAAAAAATTTAAATTTGGTGCCATTTCTGCTGCTGTACACTGACAGTCAAACCATTATGACAGTTCGATGGTGAACAGTCCATCATCATTAAAAATGGATCGCTATTCGACACAACAATGCATTTTTGTTGCTAAACATTGTTGCAAAAATGGTGAAAGTTTGACTGCCACGATTCGCAAACTGCGCCCGATTTTTGGTAAACAAAATGTTCCAAGTGCATCAACTGCAAGCAAAATTGTCCCATTTGGAGTGACGAAAGCCCCTATGCGTTTCATGAGAAGACAATGCATCCCAAAGTCAAAGGTGTCACTGTTTGATGCGGATTTTATAGGCATTATTAGACCATTTTCTTCGAAGACGCTGCCGGAAATGCATAAACAGTGAATGGTGGCGATACCGCTCACCATGGCATGATAACCCAGGGCATGGTAACCCAGTTTTTTTCTGACTCAAATGGATGATATGGATCTCGAAGACATGTGGTTCCAATCTTAAAAGTGTAGTAAATCATGCAAAAGTGCAGTAAAATTTTGAATCATTATTTTTTAACATTATTTTATAAAAAAATCAATGTCAAGTTCCGTTATCTTCAAAATCTAGCTATGAAACCTACAATTAAGAACTATTAGCATTTTTCGTGCTTTATTTTTATTAATATCACATACAATGGTGGAACAATTGAGGTTATATGATAACAATGACAATAAATTGTTCAATTTGTTATCAATCTGTAATGGGGAATTTTGTAACATATTTGATTAGTACTATTGAAGGTTCAAAAATCAATCAGAAAAAGTGAAGCTAAACTGTCCATTGACACGTAGAAATTTCGGCGCACTCTACAATGTAAAAATTGGAAGATTAACCCAGGGAATTTTGTATGGCGGTGGACGGCTTCCCAATAGGGAATGTGTTTTCTTTACTTCATTAATTTATTTATTTATTTAACAAGTTCCAACGATAGCATACAGACAGAGTCCACTTAAATACTACCGCATAAATTTCTAACAATTTTGCAAAAGTGAAAAGGTATTAAGAAGAAGAAAAAAAAGGTTACTACTATCTATATGAAAAAATACGAATAATATTGAAATATATACAAAAAAAGAGAAAACTTAATGAGAATGAGAGAATCCAGTACATAGAACAATTCAAAATTGCCACTTATTTACAAACTTATTTATGGAAAGAATGGAAAAACTAATTACCAAGAAATACCAAAAGAAAGGAGAGAAAAAAGTCACCCCATCATGAGGAAGAAACAATCTCATTTAATATAGTATTCTTAAACATTAATATTAATACCGAAGATGTCAATATGGTTAAATTTTTCGTTGTGCCTTTTTTGAATCCTAAATAGCGGCGATTTCATTCTTATGTTAGTTCTTGCAGTAGGAACGTTAAACAATGACTGATGAGTACGTGATGGTGTCGTAGGTATATTAAAGTAAATATTCGCGAGTAAATATGAGCAATTGACGCAACCCTGAACAATCCTCATCAATATACATTCTACGCACCTCAAGGGACATGATTGAGAGAAGGTTCAATCTCTCCGAATATTCTAACCGTAAGCCATAAAATTTAAATACGAGTTGACGTGTGAACCTCCTAAGTGGTAATTCGAGTTGATCAATACAGATTGTATAAAAAGGGTTCCATACTAAACTTGCATATTCTAACCGGCTACGAATTAGTGAGTTAAACAATCTTATATATGATCGAATAAGTTTAAATGATT
>QYTT01095172.1:9778-30463 GCA_006980735.1 Dasypogon diadema
GTAAATTAGTTTATAATTGTAAAAACGTGAACTTTTGCTTTTCTAGTATCAAATGTCAAAATTTATTCCAGACACTTTATCAAATACACAATCGTAAATAAAGTACAAATCTGCATTTCATTTCCAGAGTCGAAAAAGTACTCTTTCTGATCGCTCGTCGAGCACATTATGGTACTATACTCAAATGCGCTGTTTTGCTCGCTCAATGAGCGAGCGACCAACTCGAATTCACATTTTTGCCCACTCGACGAGCGAGCAACAGACTCGAATCGAATTCGTATTTTTGCTCGCCCGCTGAGGGGGTGAAGAACTCGAATACGATTTTGTTCGATTTCTGCTCCGAGAGTACTTTTTGAGCAGAAACGACGGACGACTCGAATACGCTATAAGATATGTTAACAAATAATGACATTCTAAAATTATTTATTTAATATTTTGTTAGCTTATCATTTTATTTTAACTAAAGAGAACAGCAAAAATATAATTCCGCAGCAAATTTTTTTCTGCGGGATCTTTCAATATCTCGCGTACTCGGTATGAGGCTGAGAGGATTTTCTCATAGTTCATTTCCAAAAACGCATTTTAACAGGAATCAGATTTCATTTGTTGATTTTGTTGTTCGGATTAGTTTGCGCTTTTCCCTACGTGGAAAACCAGCATCCCTATTGGTTGGCAAAATAGTGAAAGCTAAGGCCGATCAGGGGGTAACAAGGTTGGGGAAAGGGTACTTGAGCTTGAGTAGCAGTGCTGTAACTTCTCAGAAAGGAAAATGTAGTACATCAACGAAAAAAATGTAGTATATTCGTTCAAGATGTAGTATATGATGGGAAACACAAATTATTCATTATTACTTTATTGAAGAAAAAATATAATATTAATTAACAAAAAAGAAAAACAAAAAGTTTTACACTTTAACAAAGTAAACGATTTTTTCGTTCATTTAAGTATAATGACCATCTCGAAATGTAAATTTCATAGCATAATTCAGAAGGCTTTGTGGAAGTTCAAATATGCCCTCATCTTTTATTAATTCTTTAGTAAGTGGTTTGATTTTATAAGACAAATTTGTGCAGTTTTGCCATATAAAGGAAATTTACTATGAGAAAATTTGCTCTTTTTGTCTAAGAATATAAAACTTTTGATGTCACATCTCAGTGTAAGGATTTAAGGAAATGTAGTAGTCAAGAAATAAATGTAGTAAGTACTCGAGAAAAATAAAATGTAGTACATTTACTACTATTGTAGTATAAGTTACAGCACTGTTGAGTAGTCCCTGTTGTGAAGAAGAAGAAGCATTTTAACAAATAATTACCACATACACATGAAGAGTTGAACCTGAGTTGAACCAGGGTTGAACAGTTGAACTTCATGTAAACGCAGGTTGAGCTGAAATCGAGTTGACTCGACTCGACTATGCTATGCTGGGCTGGGTCGGGTCGAAATGACAGCTGAGAGTGCTTTGTATACGCGGGTTGAGTAGTTGAGTTGATATTTGATAAGTTCTTTGAATTATCTTGTGGTAGAGAATTTTTAGCTTTTACGGTTTTACAATTATTTACATTTTAATAAAAATTCAGGAAATGAACGTTTTTACAAAAGGCACATTAATTTCGAGCTCTTATGAATTGTGATTTCGACCTTATTTCAACTCAATTTCAACTCGATCTTTCAACCCTGCATGTATACGTGGTAAATATAAAGATATGTTTGCTTTTTGACAAATATTTTGATAATTAAAAAAGCCTACTTGATATTTTTCAAATAGAGTCATTATAGAGAACGTCTGTCTAGTCTAGGGTAATGTCGTGATTTAACTTGAAACACTGCAATTCAGAAGAATAAAATAGTTTGATGTACTTCACTAATTCAGTTTTCAGTTTTTTTTTTTTAATTTTTGTGCTAGGAATATAATACTAAAAGCATTACATTATTTTACAACTCTGTATTACCGACTGTAGATTAGAGACTGTCCTTTAATATCACCATTTTTGACGGAACAATATTCTAGTAAATGTTCTAATGAAATCTCTGGTCTGATTCCTCGTAGTTTTATCCCAACGCGTGGTACCCACGCATCAAGACGCCTTCACCCTTTCATCACCGAGACAAGAATCCTTATTGAACCGAACTATACGAATGTGGAACAGACTACCATCCGTAGTTGTTTAAGCAGAATGTGCACCGATACTTACACTCGACCTCCCAATTTCCTTTTATCCCATATCACTATTTTCCTTCCTGCCAAGGCTGTGCTTAGCATCATAGGGTATCCCCCTGAGCTTTGACATCACTGTAAATAAAAAGTGACGAAGCCGGCTAAAAGCCATTGTGGGTCAATTTAATAATGTTGATTTTGATTACTTGGATTTTAAATAGTTGATTACTGGACTCAATAAAAATGACCAGCCAGCCTTGCATATTTTTATTCAAAAATGAGAAACGAGCAAGTTCCACTGACAACTTCTTTATTTGCATTTGAAATAAAAACAGATGAAAGTTTCTTGTTGAAGAGATTTATGGATTTCAACTTTTTAATTTGGCTCGAAAGTCATAGTCCATTATTTGTTAACTCCGAACAAAGCTATAAACACAAAAAATATTAAAAATTGACACAAGAAGTATAGAAAAAACAAATCACAAGAAAATATTTCAGAAGAATGTGTCGCATATCATAAGATCAATGTGCAATCTGCATACACATACAATTCAGAATGTTTTCATTGATTTAAACAACTTCCAGGGTTAATTTGAGAAGGCCACAAACTTACCCAGGCAAGAATTTTAAAATATAAGTAAATACTTGAGGTAAAACTTTGTGTATAAAAATTACGAAAGTTTTATTAATGACAACTGAATCAAGACCTTTCATATTGAAGTTTGGAATTTTATTCTTAGCTAGATGAAAATGTGCTCCTGATCAGTAATAAGGTAACTAACTACATAACCGTTATTGATGCCCAGGCAAGTTTCTAATAACTATTGATATATATATATATTAATAAGTTACTACGAGGCTATTAACCTTCCTTCCTGGAATAGTTAGAACCCAGTTGTGGTTTAAAAAGTACAAATATCAACGAGAAATATATTTCGTAGCTTTCCCAACAAAATATGTACGGCTCGTTTAATATGTTCAAACATGAATTAGATAAGAATCGTAAAAAGATCTGTTTTTCTGAAGTTCAAGCAAAATATTGAAATTCGTTATCAGGGGATCCATGTAGGTGCAAAATTATTAATTTCATTCACATGAAAGTGATTATACTTGAAATCCGGATTGAATTGAAATGCTTATCTGTTTTTATTGATTTCATTAAAAAGAAAGAAAAATGTTTAGGTTCTCCACCTTAGCTAAATCCCAGTCGCTTTGTTTACATTTCGAATTAATGTCAAATTGATCAATTCGACTGATTCCGGTATCAGCTTTTTTGAATAAGTGGAAGATGTATAACCGGTTGGACTACGATATTCGCGCTTCCAGCATTATTGTGAGTAAAGAATGTTATAGAATTAGTTTTATTCCACTACAATACGTATATATATATATATTTAGAACATTTTTATAGTTTGACGCAAATAATGCCATTGAAGTGATCACATCCACCACTTTGGGGGTACATTTTAAACTCTTAGAAGATGGTCACGTTCTCTACCTGCGCTCATAAAAGAATTCTAATTGCAAATTGATTCACAAAAATTCTCCACCCAAAGGTGTATTCAGTAATAATTACATACTAGCAACATTTAAGATTCATTCGGATTTAATGACTCTATTAACACGACGTTTACTTAAGATTGACGTTAATTTCCGATGGTATTCACCTCTTGTCAATTAAATTGCGGTTTCGTACTAGACAACAGATAGGATTATTTTAAGGTCTACAACCGCCAAATGCTTAGCAAAAAAAGACAAAGGTTAATGAGTTTTATTCGAAAATATCCACCGCAGGTTAGTTTTTTCGACAATGTCATACTTTTCTGTGGTTGAACTTTAAAGGTCAGGTGCATTGTAAAGCGACTTTTGATATGCTCGAAATTATAAAAAGTTCTTGCATTTCAAGTTCCTATTTTTTGGAAAAAAAAAGAATTATGCTCAGCGTTAATGACTATTAAATTCACTTTTACTTTCTGTACTTAATTCAGTGAATCAACGTAATTCTTCTGATTTGTCACGAGAAATGTATGTTGCAATAGTGCCGGATCCGCGATCTAGAATTGAAAGTGATTGTGAGTAAAAGTGTAGTAAAACCGCCTGGCCGAATAGACTGGTGTTAATTGTCTCGGAGTTCAATAAATCATTTCCGGATTATAAAGACGGTTGCAGTGGTTTAATTTTTTCATATTTTTGCTTTATTTTATTTTACCCCCTCCCCTTTGTGCTTAGAAGTATCTCTCAAATTATGATTATTTTAAACTTTAGATTACTTATTATTAAGAAATAAGTATAGAATACATAAGAGGCACAAATTTATTTTATTATAATATGTTATCAGTAAATTATCCATTTGCCACCATCATTAATAACCTCTTCTAACTACATCGGTTTCATGATACTTATATTTTTTTCACTTGACCATTTTCATTTTTCCACGGTATGTAATCCTTTTTGGATAAGCTGTCATTAATGATTTGGTGATTATAAATCATTTTTAATTTTTTAAGCAATTAGGCGGGTATGCCAGATTTCTATTCCTTTCCTTCAATTTCTTGTGTGATTCTCAAGAGGATTCTTTTTAAAAAGCTTGAAGATGATTTTATCCTCTCCATCTGGTTTTTCTTTATACGGTCATCGACCGTATCTTGTATCTCTATCTATTATAAATCACTTCAACTTTTTTAGGTAGTTAGCGATGTAATGACATTCCGACAAATGTACCAATTAATATAATTTTGTGTCTAAAAATAAAAAAGCAGTTACGAAAGACCGGATGAAGATTGCAAAGAAGAAGTATGCAGACAATGAAGAATTTTCTAGGAGTATTATATTTTTGGTACTTATTATTTAATTAAATCGTTTCCATGGTAGTTTTCTCTTTGTGAGTTAAATAAATCCTTTCTGGTAACTAATCATTATAAAAGCCGTTGAGACTTCAAAAATTGTGTGATTAGCAATCTGCGCAAATTAATGGAACCATTTACAAAATTTGTTGAGAAACAGACGAGTTTCTTTATCTGCGACTACACCCTTAACGAGTCGACTAAACCAACAAAATTATTATAGTATATTCATTTGAGTAGTTACACTTGTTCAATGTTCCTTGTGTTTGCATAGATCTTAAAACTGATTACATCATCAAAATCCTATGGTATTGGATTTCTTAAATTTTATGTTTGCCGTTTTGAGCTAGCTGTTCTTCACATCTTGGTGTTTTTAATTTAACTGGTTTACATGTTTTTACATCTCAAATACCACACAACAGTCTTCCAGACAGAAGTGAAAGCTATTCTAGAAACGAGCTGAAACCCCTTGTTACCTCTAAGCTAGTAACAATAAGAGGACGGATGGGCTGGCGCGATAAGGGCTGCCTCTGATATCTAAACATTTACTAGAGCAGATGGCAAACTGGGCGAACAAGCAATATTATAAACTATGGGACGTGACCTCTTCTGACACAGTTTTTGTGCCACTGTCCGTCAATTTCGCCGAAACGGTTCAGACACATGGAATGCTATTTCTTTGATGACCTGCATTAACACATTCCTCGTCGGACTTTAATCACTGAGATTAAGGCCCGTATGCATCAACTAAACCAATATCGATATTAGACAAAATTTGAATTAAAGTCACCCAGAAATTTAAACAAAACTACCTTATTCATCAACTGAACTTAAATGCTTATATTTTTGTTTATCAACGCACCCTAATAAGTTTTCGAAGTCTTTCGAAATGTCGAAATCAACTGCTTAGTTGATGACGAAGATGAGTTAAAATTTAAACACAAATTTTATTCCGATATACTCAAGTATTTTAAGTATTTTGAGGCAATACAAAATTTCCACACGAATAAAATAACATAACTACTCGATTAAAATGTTTTACATTCATGCATTTGTTTGACAGATATAAAATTCGAACTTAAAGTCAAATATCACCAGAAAGCTATCTTAAACTTTAAGTTTAATCTTTAAGATTGGTTGATGAATACCGTTAAGACCAAGAAAATCTAATATTTCTTGATGCATACGGCCCTAACTCTCCCATGTACATTCAAATTATTTGTGCTATTCTCATGTAAGAGGAACGTGTACCAAAAACGGTACACGTGGCAGGGAACGTGTTAAACAGCAAAAGAGTATGAGAGTGCATCCTGGGTTTTACCAGATTTTTGTAAGGTAGTGATTAAGCTGAAGGGACAACCCTATGCTATTATACACACAGGACAGCTTAGATGGAGGGGAATTTTAGGAAAGAGAAGATTGGAAAAGTTTAACTAAGCCGAAAGGCGTAATTTCGGAAGTGCTGCTTTAATTTAACAATTTCTAAATTTAAAATTGCAAAATATGTGACGTCATACCAGGGGAGGGGGGGTCATACAAATGTGACCGCCTGTGACAAGGAGGGGGAGGGGGCTTACCAAGGATGATTATAATATTCGCATAGCAATATTAATTTCATATTTCCTTGGCAATTCATAGGCCTTAATCTTAATCTTCAATAATAAAATGAAACCAATATAGTATAGTACCTAAAAAAGGGAATCATATCCTCTGAAGATACAAATGGGATTTTAGATTCCTAAATATTTAAACCAGGGTTGCAAGGAACTGAAATTTTAAAACTCAAGATTAAGATTTGAATCTATTCAAAATTGACTCCGATTAATATTTACATTCGCTCAATTTTGAGTCCATTTATAATATTCCCCCCAAGCTTTAAAATCTCTCTTCAGACTTTTTTTTTAAATTATCTCAAGATGAACTGGAATTACAAGAAAATATATAAGCGAATGTTGGAATTAAGAATGTACAGTATGAGCACGCTAAAAATTTCACCGGCCCCAAATCTTAAGGAATTCTAATTTTGATCGATCTCAGAATTGATGGAAGTCGAATGTTGATCGAACTTAAATTTGAGCGTACTTAAATTTATGTGATTCTTTTCTCAAATCTACTCATTGACAATCCTGTTTTAAAATTAGTGGTTAAAAATGAAATTGTTCTTCAACACCTATTATGATAAAAAACGCAAGTGATTTTAATTTTACGACATAAATTTTTAACGATTCTAAAACCAGAGCCCCTTCAGTCCATTCCAGCTCCAGTTACAAAGTTTTTCGTGTTACTTTGGAATCGTTAAAAATAAATGTTTCAAAATTAAATTCACCTTTTCTTATTCTGGTTAATTTATAGAGTTTCCATTTAGTAAACTAATCATATTGGAATTTCATAATAAATAAACTATTTCCACAAGAAAGAAAACCCCATTGAACAATTTTGAGATACACTCCCAACCATTAAAATTCTACGTTTACTCCAGTCTACATCTATTTTTAGAAATTGCATAATACATATATACATATATATGCATTTAAAACAAATATTTAATACGAAAATTCCTTCCGGGTAGAACTTTTTGCAAATACAAAATGAATAAATTTTATCGTAAAGATACAGTCATGAGAAAATATACCCCAAGAATGTGTAAATCAGTTTATTATTAGGAATAATCAACTCTTAATGAAGAGTACAAACCAAAACAAATGGGATTAGAATAAAAAATGAAATTCATTCATATCTTTCCGCATATGTTAGAATTTAAAAAATCTGTAACGGAAATAAATTTCTGAATAATTCATAAGCTTACCAGCAATGAGCGGCAGAAATAGCGTCGTAACAAGCCAGTAGGTTTTCATTATTTAACTCAAAATTTGCACCCTTTTCTTATAATAAATTTCCACTTCAACACCAGAAACAAAAAGCACTGAAAACACGAACTCGTGTTAAAAAGAAAAATTCTATTTCACTTTTTTCTTTGATTCAGTACATAATTCATCACTTCTTTATAACGACATGAAAATAAAATTGGAGTGTGTCGAAAGCAAAGCAACAAGCAACACTACAACATTACTCGTGTCTCACTTTAATTAATTTTAATTTGTTCTAACCAAAACATTAGAGGTTGCAAAGCAATTCACATCGCAGCTAAACCAAGAGCTCTTCTATCTTTCCAGGTCTGATGGCCGTCTCAAACTGCGAGATGATCTTTTTTCATTGACTGGTAAACTATATCGAACTCATGAGTTAAAAGATAATGACGGCCTTACAAAATCCCCGAATCGACCATCCCAAGACCAGTTTCTTAAGGTAATTCAATAATTACTGAATTTTGTAATTCGACAGTGTGCTGATTTAATTTTGTTTTAATTATTTGGTGCGTCGTGCTCGCGAAAATACGATTTCCACTGACTTATAGATCGATGAGCTGGTGGCAGCGGTTAAAGAAAGAAAGAAAACGTTTCGTCTTTTTTGCTGTTGCTTTCTTTTAAGACGCATATTAGAACTGACCCTGATACTACGGATATATTCCATTAAGAGTAAGTAAAAAAGTATCCTCTTTCCGATGTATTTTTATAAGTTTTATGTATAAGTGAGGACTAGTCAATTTTCAGGGCTGCTTAGCCTACAATTTCTAGGTATTCTACCCCTAAGTATTCATACAATCTTGAGGCTCACTCTTTTGTAAACGGTTTTGTGAAGCGTTGCAACAAGAGCTTTACTAAACATCACTTAGTTGTTACTTATAATTCGTTTTCTTTAAAAAAATAAACGTTAATTGAAAACGAGTGTTTTTTAAGCACTCATTAGTGATGACTGCCTAAACATCAATCTTTACGTCCCTATGAATATGCATCAAAGTGAGCCCAATAAGCCAATTTTATCCCAAAGTTATTTTAAGTCAAGTTTTAAGGCATTTTAAGGCAACGGATAGTTGAAAATGAATTTTCCACTGTTGCCACACTAACTGGCAATTCAATAAAAATCAAGAACTCAATTATATTATTATTAGTTAATGGGGTTCCCATCCTGGAAACCTGAAAAAGTTAGTGATCTACAACGTCATATATCTTGAACATACGCTCATGAAATCTATTTAGATATTTTTCAGGTTGTTAACCAATATCCGAGCTCTAGTTTTTTTCAAAGTTTTATTTAAAAAGTTGCCGATTTAAATTTTAATAAAATAGATTATATTCCTATGCAAGCTCCGAAAGTTTTTAGAACGCAAAAGTTGAAATTGTTTTTTTTTTTAAATCAAACTAGAATAGATTATTATTATTATTGCGTTGGATTTTTTACAAATATCAAAAATTAAGATAATGGCAAATATTTAAAAAAATAAAAACAATAAATTCAATTCTTTTGCTCAAAAATCGTACTTTAAAATATCATAAAAAGTGCTTAAAGTTTTAAGTGCAATCAACTGTTTACGTTACTTTAATTATTATCAATAACGCACATTATGAAATCTCACTGATATCGGTGTTGATATTACACTATGACCCGGGCCGTTGAGGCCTTTGAATTTTCCGAATTTCAAAAAATCGTTTTGGCACAATATTATAAGGACGTTAAGATTTAAAAATATGCAAAAAGAAATAAACATCTCGGTTTTTCAACCCGTCAGAATGAGATACCTCCTGGGTACATAGGGTACGAAGCGTGGCTGATCTCTGATAGCTGTGCTGGAAATACGAATATACTGTAAGCACAACTATCACCCATCAGCCACGCTTCGTCTTGCATATATATTATTTTCATAGTTGCTGAACATCTTAAAATATATCAGTAAGAAAACATATTCTTATTTCATTTTGATAAGTTCAATGTAATTATTTTATTTTGATATTGATTTTTTTGGGAAAAGTTTGCAACACAAATGACGTATACTCAGTCATCTAACTAATTTAAGTACTGATGGGTGGTATTCAAAACTTTATTTCTTTGAAACCAGTTTCAAAATGAAGCCTCCAATGTGGCAAATTAAAAAAGGAAAGAAATTGATAAAAAAAATGCGTGAAAACTTTAAGGAAATACCGCCTTGGAAACCCCCCGCCCCCGGATCCGCGCTGGAGACGAATGTTAAAAACAGGAGATTTTAAAAATCAATTTTAACTGAAGAATTTTGGACTTGCAATATTTTTGTGATCTTCATATTTTTGTTAAAACAGAATTGGACCGTACACGAATTTTGACGGGATTTTCACAATAGTAAGGCGATCAGCGAGAAAATGGATTCGGAGGTATTGATATACTGCTTCGATTGTCTTCTTTCAAGATCAGAAAACAAACTTCTCAGCTCAGAGTGTGGACATATTTACCTATCTTAAAAAAGTGTACTGAGATTAGGCTCCCACACCAGCATGCCTAACATACTTATAAGGTTAATAAGATTAGATCGAAATTTAGAAGCATTAGAAAACTAGTGCATTGATATTTGAAAAGACAACAAAAAATTATGAAAATGAATAGAGACATATCTTTAATATGGAGAGATTCAAGTTAAAATTTTCCATAACGCAAACCGTTAAAAGCGGTTAAGGGGTTCGTTCATACTTTTCATCCTTAATTGTTAAAAAGTTGAAATGCAAGAAAGAGACATCTCTCAAATTACGACAGATACTTTACCCAACTCTACATGACTTCACATAGGATCAGAATTTATAGAGAATGTGCACCGACATTTCCACTTGATCTCTTAATTTTCTTTTCTCCCATCCCACATCCTCCAGACCAGACAGTGGATGTAAAATATTTCAAGAAAAACATACGGGTTTTCTTCACTTCAAATGCGACAATTTTGCTTATTTATTTTAACCAAAAAGGAGCCTCACAGCTAAAGAAGATTTTTTCTTAAAATAATGGAATTATTTCAAATTGCTCAAAAGCCCGTTTTCAAAATTTCTAAACGCAATAAATGGTCATTCGGTTTAAGTTCTGGGGTCAACTGAATTTTATAGCCTTGAAATGCAAATCTTTTTGAAGAATATTCCATGTAATGCCATAAGAAAGTCCAAGTTCTTGAGAACGACGTGTACTTGATTGTTCTGGATTTTCATTCACACTGTGGTTCACAGCATCGATGTTTTCAACAATATATTTGCGTTTTTGACGGGTTGGATTTTTAACATCACAAACACTACCAGAAGAAAAATGGCCGCTATGGCGTTTTACAAAAAATATATACCACTAGTTTGATAACCCTTTACTTATTTGTTTGTTTGTTTTTAACAAATTTACAGTAACAACTTGAAACTATATTTTATGCATTTCTAAAGGTTTCGGCGACTCAAAATGGTAATGGGTCATTTTTGACGTGTCTGACATGAACGACCGGCTAAATCTGAATCACCTTTTCAACACATTACCTTCCTCTTCTCCAAAACTTGGACTTTGGAACTTCTATACGTAAGTAGGCAAAGTAGGCGTAATGAAGTAAAAATAGTGCAATTGCAATGCTAGGCAATAACACTCTAACCCCGCGTCTCCACTACCAATTTTTCTACCATAAATGAGGCAATTTCAAAGCTTGCTGACAGCCCAAAGTTTTTTATCTAGTATCCACTGAAATTGCATCATTTATGGCAAGAAAAATTGCTAGTGGAGACCCAGGGTAAACCTTAATAACAGCATTTAATTTCGAATTTAATTCCGTTCCAGAATTAGAACTGAAACTAATACTTTTATAGGATGCAATAAAGGCACGCTCGCCTGTGTTCCTTGAATGCATAATATATTTAAATATGTGCGTATTAATCATCTGACTTAACATCTCAGCAGAGAGTTTTAAAGGAATACTTTCAAAACTCTTCGAGCATACAACGGAAAAGGAGCGGAAACAACTAGACAATGGTAAAGCCAATTTGCTCCCTAACCCGTGGAAATTCCGGTTCACTTTACAGTGTAAAAATTGACAGTTTGGATTATCCCGGGAAATTTTATGTGGAAACATGCACACATTCAGAATATTTTTGGCTTTACCTAAGCTGCATGGGATTTCTTCTGTTGTTCCACTGACCACTCCTTCTTTGTTCTCTTCTCGAAGCTGTAACCTGTGGGAAACACAAGACGGACGTCAATTCCTTCCCATTACTCATTTAAATAAAAATCCAAATCTGGGCTTTTTCCAAACTCATATAAATGTGGCTGGAAACCTTTCGTGTCGTGTTCTATCCAGTTGAATTTTCTGTGTACTAACCTAATTAATAAGATTACTCATTCGAGACCCTGGCTTGGTCCAATTACTTATGTGAATCGATGTCTCACTTACACTTCTTGTTAGTCACCAGATCCGGTAAACTCGGAAATCACTGCACGCTTTTCTTCAATAATTAGTGCAAATAGTTACAATTCCACTTGCCACATGATAAAACATGTGCTCTCCGGTGTATGTACAATATTTGACCCGTCTTTAGAGATTGTTTACACTCCTGGAAACAAAGAAAGATTGAAAAAAGCTTATCATTAAAGTCAGTTGTAAACCACAAAAAAAAATTATATTATTCAAAATCTTCAGGTGAAGTACAACATCAACTTAATTTAAAAATCGCATTTCCATCGTTAAATTTTTAATCATGAGACTTCTTCCGCTCTGGTTGTTTATTCTCCAAGCAAAAACTGGTTATGTTGGTTGTGTAGGCATGAAATATGGAAGTGAGAGTAAATAAATTTATTAAAAGATACTGGCCGCATACTTTGTCTCTGTTTTTACGTTGTTTCACTTTTTTTTTATCAATATATTTGGAAAATTTCTGAACGACAGTAAAACTTCAATGACTCATGAAGGTATGCCTTGACGGCATAGAGGTATACCCCGCCTTACAACGTTATTTTTTCCCAGAAAATCGCAATGCATGTCGGAATAACGTAAATGGAAGAATAATTATCGTAAGTACGATGAAATAAAATATCTCAGTCTATTTTTAAACATAAACAAACACTTAATTTTATTCTGAATTTATTACACAAGCCACTGAAAAAGAAAAAAAAATTCGTATGTTATTCATATGAAATTAATTACTTATACAGTGGATAAAAAAAGTTATAGCATGCCGCAATATTTTAAAACAACGACGTACAGTAGCGATCTGGATCCAAAAATATTGACCAGGAGAAAACAAGGGCCCCGCCTGCAACTGTGCGGGCGTATTTTGCCCCTCCGGTTTTCGATTTATTGATTTCAGAACAAATCTCGCATGCAATAGACTCGTCCGACTTTCAGGGTGAAGTGGGCAATGCGGCGTCGAAAGGTGCCAAGAGGTCAGCTGGTCCAATGGAGGAAGGAGAAGAAGGGAAGACCGGAAGCTGGACAAGTATCAGCATATGAAAATTTGCCAACTTAATCTCCATCACAGTAGGGAAACATCAGCTGTAATGCTTCTCTACTTTGTGCAGGAAAAGTTTGATGCAGCTCCACCACCGCACCTGTATACGCCGGCTGTTGTGGCTGCTTCTGCGTACTTACCTTATAATTCTCAAAACCTCCCCCCACAAGGGAGCTGGAGGAACTTGTGCACTACACTGAGAGGGACTGATCATTGGACGTGATGCTAACTCGCACAATACATTGTGGGGTAGCACGGATGACAATCCCAGAGGAGAGGGCTTACTCGAATCTGGATTAGAAGACACCTGCATATTGCAAGCAGCGGAACGGAACCAACTTTCTTTGATGCACGGCAAAAGGAGGTAATTGATGTGACTCTATGCAATATCAAAATTGTAGAAAGACTCACAGACTAGAGGGTGATGGATAGGGCTACATTGTCTGATCACAGAGCCATTCAATTTGTGGTGGAATTTTGCTCCACAAGGAGAGAGAAAAGACTTCTAAGGATTCCTCGGAACACGGATGTGGCGAAGTACACAGAAGTGTTGGAGAGGAAACTAAAGGAAAAGTTGAGGAAAACACCAAAGACCATTAGAAGTGCGAAATTACAGCTGGAATTAATAACATTAGCTGTAAGCGACACATTTCGGGAGATACGCCCTCTTACTTTAGTTGACGATCAGGATCCCACGCCCAGATGGAGTGGGAAACTAGAGAGCCTGAAGAAAGACGTGAGAAGAGCCTTTAACCACGCTATAAGGCATAATGAGCCACAGGCATGAGATAATTATAAGGCGAAGAACAGAGAGCTGAAAAGAACTCCGCGACCACGAAAAAGGGATTTCTGCTCGAATATAGAGACTATCTCAGAAGTTAGTAGAGTGCAGAAGATAGTCACTAAGGACGCGGTCTCCAAAGTTGGACCTGTCCGTTACAAGAGAGAAAAATGGCTGAGACATTGATGGAGACTATCAGGATTTTAATGGAGCGGGATGTGGTGGAAAGGATGGTATCTTTAAAGAGAGTGAAGGGAGCCATAGGCAGCTTCTCACCTTTGGAGTATCTCGTCGAGCCGCTACGCAGCGGCTGACTGCTGAGTGTATTGAATGAACTGCTGAACTCAGCTACCTAACTCAGCCACTGTTTTGTTTGCACTTTAGTAGGAATTACGAATTATTCTCTGAGAGTTGTTTCAAGAAAGGCAGTTAGAATTCCATTCAGCGCGCACTGCGTGCTGGATTCCACCTTTCCGCTCTGCTAGGTAGCACAGCCACTCAGCAACTTAGTGCGCCGGATTCACCCAATTTTCTAGTTCAGTTTAACATAGAATTCAGAGTAGAATCTTAAATTTTGGATCTTAAAACATTTCAGCCCAGAGATTTTAATTTTAAAATTAAAATAATTGTATTTGTTTATCGGAGATAATTTAAGAAAAAATAATAAACGTAATCCTAAAAATAAAATGGTTTTATAACTTCATAAAAATAAAATATAATAAAAGCAATTTAAAATAAAAGTGATGTGGAAAAAAATAATAATTTAATTCCACATCCAAAATACACCTACGCATCCCTAATGTACTTAAAATTACAAAAAACACTTTGGGGTGACCTACTTACCTTGTGACAAATTTTGACCGAAGGTTAATCAGCCTTCAAATATTTTTGCCACTGGACACTGCGAAAAATAATCTAGAAAAGCATCCCAATGAAAAACTTTTCCGAAAAGAAGTCTTGTCTTGCATGGGATAGTGTAATTTATTTGCATGCAGTCTAGAGATGCAACGACTTTTTGAGAGGTAAAAACGCGCAGCTAAATAAAATAAAGGTGAATGAGCCGCATAGTGTGAAAGCAACAAATTGTATGTCAGGATTTTGTAGTAGCTTTGAACTGCGTCGAAATCCAGAATAGGACTAAACTTCCGCGTAGTGCTGTTTTGACGCAATTTTGTAATTGAAAACATACAATGCAGCAAACCTGCATTTTTTAAGGGGGTTAACTTTTCAAAAGAATAAAAATGAATTTAGTTATATATCTCAAAATTTTAATCCTGAATATTTGATAAATAGGACAATATTATATTAATAAAAAAATATAAATATTACAACAAAGTATAAATAATTCCATTATATCGTTCAACTTAGTAATTTCTAATTCCCCCATTTGTACCCACCTTTATAATCTTAATTAGACAAAATATTCCGGCCTCCTAACATGAAATCCTAAATGAACGTAGGAACTTACTGGGCATTTCCATTCCTAGCTGTTTAAGTCTAATAAGGAAAAACGTACTATAAATCAAACAGAAATGTGTTTTTGCGCTACTACACACATCTTTTTTTTCTCGAGATATCTGGGAAGTTTAAAGCACTACTTCCCTTATAATTAAATATTTCATACAGCATTATTTTTATCCTCTCACCCTTCCTGCAAAATAAATACCCCTTTCTTTAAAATATTTTCTCGCGTTCATGTTACGTACATTTAGATTTGGCACCTAAAATATCTATTTAAAAATTCCTAAAATTCTTCAGTAAAAAAGTAGGAGAAGTGTAGCTATCAAATGCCACAGAATTTGACTACTAAAAAGTTCTCATTATATCCCCACAAAATTTATCAATTTACACCCAGAAGTTGTAAAGTCCAAATATGGAATGCTATTTCAGTCTAAACATTGCGATTCTAACTAAAACATTTTGTAATATTTGCCCTTGAGCAACAATCCTCTCCGATTCTCGTCCAACTCGGTGCTCTTAAGAGGAAACCGTATCACTCGGAATTGCCGTCGCCGTGTCTAGCTCCTCTTGCAATTTCTCACCTATTTTCGAATCCATCTCAACAACTTTCTCCTTGAGTTTTAGTTTGAATTCTTCTGGCCATTTGCGTGACCACTCCTTGAATAATTTAATCTACAGAGACGCGGTATTAGTGTTTGGTTGTAAGAAGAATATATTATTCTCTACTTACCCTGCACTGGAATAGACTCATCGGCTTATCGTTGCACTCAACGCTTGTCATCCCTTGAACGACCCCATTCATGTAAACCTCCTGCCCACCTTTAGACAAGTAGTCGACCAAAATGGGTACGAAATCTTCTCGTTGTAATCCACTCCATTCATTAAACCATTGTATTATATATCGAAATTCGTCTTCAATTGTAATATTATTGTCGGACATTATACTGGAGATCAAATTTCGCAAGAAACCTATTTGACGTTTTCAGTGCTGTAGTGTTACCACTATAGAACTTTTTCCGGTTTTTTCCGCAAGTACTGTACTAATTTACTAATTGTTCTAAAACATGTACTAAAACCCGATGTAAGGTTTTGAAAATAGTAGTCATTTTGTAAATGACAGGTTTAGGTTGAAAGCGTAGGTAAAAGCTGTGTGAGCTTTCCTATTATTTACATTACGCGAATTCGAGCTTTAATCATTTTTGTTAAATTTTTTGTTATTATTGTTTGGCTATGTACTTCCCATTTGATTTATTAAATTATAGTTACTTTGTAGCTAATAGTTAACGTAAATTATGCCTAAATATTTGGTATTAAACTAAATTTTAAAGAATTCTTATATGAAAATTAACGTTTATTTCGAAACAAAATAATAAGTACATTATTCAAAGTACTGTCCATCGTTAACTATAACTTTTTCCTATATTTCTGGAAAAACGGGCATTCCTCGAGTCCGAGTCGTTTTTTAAGGTTATCCATGAATCGAGCCATTTTTTGATATCTTCAAAAAAAACTGAAGTGCTGTTCAGAAAGGTGGCTTTGTATGGATCGAAATAAGTGGAAACCAGATGGAACAATGTCTAGTGAATACGGTGGGTGGAATAAAACATCCCTTGCTCTAGATTCCTTGACGGGGTTTAACGACATGTGACCGAGCATTGTCACTCTATGAAATCTTTTTCTCTCGTGTCTTTTGGCGTATTCTGCTCATTTTTCTTTAAATCCTCAGTTCAGTTACACTAGTTGTTGGTAACGGTCCCCAGTAATGGCTCCATCAGGTTTTAGCATAATAGACCACACCCTTCTGATCCCACCAAATACAGAGCATCGAACGATGAATATTTTGCGCTTAAGATTGCCGCAATATACCCACTTTTCATCACCAGTGACGATAGACGCAATAAACCCTGAAACTACCATTTCGGTTACATTTGGATGGATCCTAATTCCCAAAGGCTTCGGACAGCAAACGAAAACTTTCACATGCCGATTTTTACAAATGGAAAAAAGTAACACTTCCCACAAATTGTGTTTCGTTGGGACAAAACTCACTCGACATATTGAATGCACTAAAAAATATTCTTTTCACCTGGAATGGAATTTTCTATTCATGTGGACGTTTTTCAAGTGTTCTTCGAATTAAATTTCACTTCAAAATTTAACTCAGTTAAAAAAATATTTACACTTCGACTAAATGAAATACACTTTTCCTTAAAGCCCAATGACGGGGCTTTCATCACATCTACGTCGTCATGTTTTATTTCTTACCAACATATTTATAACAGAGATCTGTCTCCAGGTGGTTCGTAGAGTAAAAACATAAGCTGAAGGCGTTTCTGATCTAGTTATTACTGCTGAACGTGTCCCAGCCTCCACCCCCTGAAACACCACTAAACAATACCACCTTCTGTTTTGTTAGGAATTTGTGAAATTCGGTTTTGATTCACTTTTTCTCCACTTTTCTGAACAGTTAAACGTCTGCGGGTAAAATACTTTTTAAATTTCAATTCTTCTGAGAAAACTAACCTATTTTACATACCCTACATCCAGGACAAATGATTCCGCGACCACTTTCGTCAAACTTTTTCCCAGAAATCTTAGTACATTCTAAGGATCACAACCTGATCTACCTGCAACTAAACGCGTTGAAAAATCTTCACCTGAAAGCGATTATAATACATTTATCTTCACTACTTGTTTGTTAAGTCCACAGATTTTCCTATTCGATTTCCTGCATCGGCATGGTAATTTTTTTTACAAAACTTCTATTCAAGGGTCTGGGACGCATTAGGAGATGAGACCTATGAATCAACTGAGAAAACGTACGAGAAAGTAGAATTCAAAGAAATGAGCTGAATGTTAATGAATAAAATGACGGTTTTTGCAAAATTTTGTTGTAAAATTGTGATCCTAAAAATCTAAATCCTTGCAGGTTTGGAGGTTTTTCGAAATACTACTAATTTTTTAAATGCGAATGTATATAAATAAACTTGAGCTTTCGATTGTAATTTAGTTTTAAAAAATTATCCTTCTTTTCAAGTATACTAAAAAAGATCATAAAAATAATTATTAGCTTTTTAAGAACGGTCCTCAAGTTTTATCAGAAGAATTACCTCCGACACTGGAATCTTCGATTGATACAATCGCTTGCCTATAGAAAAGCACCTTAACAAAGTATACGTGAGAGAACGATAAATGCATTTAGTAACAGAGAGCTAAAAAATCGTATAAACTATTATTTTACTAGTTGTATTGGAACCTGAAGGTATTTTAAAAAATGGTATCCATGTAGAATTGAGTAAGAAGCAGAAGATTCTTGGTATCTTCCTTCAATTTCTATTATATAATTCTTTTATCTTAAATTTTATTGGTTTTACTAAATTTTAACATATTACCATTTTGTTTCTTGTAATATTTGTTTAATTACAACTAATTGCATTCATTATATTTAAATAAATTCTCTTTAAAATATGACTACGTTAGTAAACTCATCAACGAATTAGCGTACGCCATTGGTTTAACATCGGGGTGAGGCTGAAAAGAAAAGAACAATGTGTAAATGTTCTACTAAATGTCAATAAATAAAGCATTCTTTTTAATATAAGTTAATACTAATGGCAATATAAATAAACCTTTATTTATAAATAATAACTAATTAATTTCGTTCGTTTCTGTACGAAAATTTCGAGAACGTCTATGCCGATTTTTATGGAATTCACATTGTTGTGTTTCTAGTAAGAGGTACGAGGGTTGCATGATAAGTATCTGGCCTTTACCAGAAAAAAACATTTTTGTGAAAAATTTATTTTATTTCCTTTCTACCTATCTCAATCATCTCGCAATCACCTCATCGTTTGAACCAATTTTTTTTACCAAGCCATTTTTTTCATATTCGGAAATGGGAAATAATCGCTGGGGACTGAATCTGACGAATATGTTGGATCCCGAAGCAATTTGTATCCTAGGCTCATGGAATTTTGCCATGGCGATGACCCAAGCTTTCTTATATCCATACGTATTCTTAAAATGTTCTGCACCCGTTCAATTGTGATGCGCACAGCCTCAGCAATCTCACGCACTTTCACTCTCCGATCATTTATCAGAATATTGTGGACTTTTTTAATCATTTCTGATGTGCTTGAACGGCCGCATTTACGTGCAGTTGTCCAATATTTTATGTTCGATAACGAAGGTGCAGAGTCCCCATAAACTTTGCTGAATTCCGCTTTTATCTCATCATTCGTTTAATTTTTCAAAAACAAATAATGTAACACTGCTCGATATTTGGTTTTTTCCATTATTGTAAAATCCCAAATGTTGTTTACTTTAAGCGACTGTCACTCGCAAATTAAATGATACAGCTGCTTGAAAATTTCACAGAATTCTTGCGAAAGGTTACATTTACGAAAAATAGAGTTGTTTAAATAGTAGTAGCACCTTCTTTTGCCGAGGGTAGGTATTTATCATACGACCTTCGTACTAACACAACTTATATATCGTCACCTATGACTGAGGAGAATTAAGCCCTTTTTAATTCGACTATTATCCTTTTGCACTCAGAGTGCCAGCACCACTGGCATAAACATTTTCGGCAATTCGGAATGAATGCACTGGTAGCGTGTAAATTTATTTCAAGAAGATAGAACAGGTTGTATTAAAATAAGAAAAGAAAAGTAGTGCAAAAGGTTAATATCATCATGAAACCAGAAGACAAGCAGTACTAGCAGATCAAATAACCTGTGTTAGCTGGGTTACATTCGCACATGACTTTAATTCTCTCAGTTCCAGGCTGTTTTCGATATTTATACTTGTTGAGTAAGTAATTTAGAAACATCACATTATCCTCGTTATTTCTAAAGTTTCTGAATACATGTTTTATCTAATCTAAGATGCAATACGTTTAACGCAATTATGCTTTGAACATAACAATTAGCCTTTATAAGTTTACTAGTTTATTCATATTTACCACAGCTTCAAATGATGTAAAATTAGGCTTCAAATCAGCTCCCTTTAGTGTAATAAAAGCTCCCATATTTCCCATAGTGTCACTATAAAAGAAGAAAGATAGGTATTAAATTATACTATTCATTAACCATTCGTTTTTAATATTTACCAATAATTTGG
>QYTT01095173.1:4159-14540 GCA_006980735.1 Dasypogon diadema
ATTTGAATTTTGCTCCTGGTAGGCACGGGCAGACGTAGTTCAATGTATTCCTATATTCACAATATCCCCGCGGCGAAACAGTAACTCTCAAGTAGACGAAATTTAGGCAATAAGCTTTGCATTTCCGGTTCAACTCCAATACCGAAATGCAATATTTCGATATCAGGATTTTTTGTTGGCAGTGTACCTAGCCATTTTCACCTCTCGCCATCTGGTCACTGAACGTGTCCCTGAACTGTCAGAGTGTCAAGTTCGGAACGTCAGGCGACCACAACACTTTCTAAGGAATTTTGTGAAGAGTCTCAATTTCTATATAAGGAACAACCTGACAACCCTTCTCTCTTTTTTATGATGCATTTGAATAATTTTTGGAATGAAATTCAAACTATAAATATATTCAAATAATTTGATCTAATACACTGAATACATTTTATATTTACATATATGAAACCTATCTTCTGTAATTATAACAATAATAGCTAATATTATAAATGGGGTTAATATTTCTAAATATATTAAATTTTGAACCAAAAATGGAATAGATAGGATTAATACCATGAAATTTATTACCAGGTTTATAGTTTACACCAATATTTCTAACCGTGTAGGAATTAACATAGTATGCAAAACAAACATACCAATTCTGCAAATTTTCCCTCATTTTGGGCAATGAGGAATGGCCTCTTCAAATTTTACAAAATCTTCCAAACATTTGAAAGGCAGAATGTTTTGATTTGAAATATTTTTCTTTGTACTGTGCTGTGCAGTACTTCTTATTTCTTTCCTTAACTTTGTTCTGCCTGCCCTGCAAAAGGGCGCAGCAAGGACGGTGGGAGTGCTTTCCCGAGGGAAGAAGTACACCTTGCCCTGTTTTGGAGCGTACTAAAGGGCCTTACCGCTGGTGGGGGGACACCTTTAGTCGTTCTCTTCCTAGTTTTTCTTGTTTCAGATTTATAACACAATTAGTTTATGTTCACTTTATTTACTTTCACTTAATTTAAAGATTTTCATACAGGCACTATACAACACTTTGTATGGTAATCTTAATTACCTTACCTGATTATTACTTATTCCTTAATGCTCCGATCATGGATCGGATTCAAAGTTTTATTGGAAAGCTCTCTCCCTATCTTTTCCTGATCGGTGAATTGTCAATTCATCCATTCACAATGTGCAACTTCTGACAGAATATACTGATGGACACACCCCCTTACTCAAGTAAATAAGTAATTAGGGCGATGTGTCTCGTTCACCCACGGCTATTCGATACCTATAGATATCTTACTTCTCGATTTCAGAAATCGGGCGGATATTTGTGGCTTTTGTTTTTCAGAAAAATAAGTGGGTATTTGAATCCAAAGAATTTGAAGTGCTCGGGCAAATAATATTTTCAATCAAAATTTATGTTGCACTTAGACTGAAATTAGATCGTTTGATCTTTTGTGGGAATTTAAGATTTTTAGATGAAAAGTTAATTGAGGGTGGCTAAAAAGGTGATGAGTGCTTAATAGAGACGGATGTCCGCCACTCATTACAACTTAACTAAGGTAGCAGTCACATTAGTCATAATCTCTTTTACTTTTTTTGTAATTTCTGCTTTGAATTTGTTTAGATTTTGGTCCATAACTTTACTCCAATATTCCGTCTACAACATTCCACTTCCTTCTTAAGGACTTCAGGATACCTGTATGATTTAACCGCAATAGGCTTCTCATCACATAACGACTGTTGTACGGCTACAAGCAATCTCTTAGTAATGGTTTCCAAGCGCAATATATTGGGAAACTCTTTAGGCAATTGCTTACACTGCCGCAGTTCTATTAGTAAATGTGAATAATGTTTTCGATCACCATATAACAATTTTAAAAATTCATTAAGATCATCCCAATTATCAACAGAGTGAGTGGCCGACGCAGCTCCCGTCTTACGTTCTAACTGCGTAATGGCATAATCTAATAGAACTGGTTTTTGATTTTCAATTTCTAACTTAAACGCCTTTTTACACCCCGATAAATACGAATTCAATTGATCACGATCATCGTTAAACAATTTAATGAACTTCAGCAAGATATTAAGGGGAATTCCGTTACCTGACGAGGACAATGCATCTGAAAAATTTTCTTTCTTAACACCTTCGCTATCCCTAGCCATCTTGTTTCCCTTCCAACACTAATTCACACAATTTTCCAATCTTAATCATCTTAATATTTACTTATAATTTTTGAACTATTATTATTATGTTTCCTCAATTCTAAATTTTGGTAATCCGAAACCCTACTTACTATTATGCCTACAGAATATCCCTAAATTGAAGTACATACGTTCCCTATATTTCCCCACTTTTCTTTTCTCAAATATTTATAAAACAACTCGATAATCGCAAAATCCCGTTCCGCTTCATAGCCGAACTTCTTCAGATCGAAGTCCTCTTTTTCTCTTATTCTGATTTGGGTTAAACAAACAGTAAGGATACAACACCAGTGTAGTCCTTTGGGTACCTGTTTTGTTTTAGGTACCCCACTTCTGACACCACTTTAATGTTGTTACGAGTTATCGAATAACCGCGATAACAACTCAACTTTATTATAGAATCAAACACTGAGTACTGATAATAAAGTTTATTAAATATAACTACTCTTAACTACCTGGAACTCCGTCCTGTTGACTGCCTGGAACTTAGAAGATTTCTGCCCCCCTACGAACCTCGGATCCTGTATTTATATTTAAGTAGTGCGCATAACGTTGTGAAATCATGTCCGCAGCTCCGGCTTTTCCCTTGCATTCGGCTTGTTTACGTATTATCATTTAAACTTCCATTTGGGCTTATGTTTATGTTAACCAATTGGGCTTATGTTTATGTTTACCACTTGGGCTTATGTTTACGTTAGCCACTTTTGCTGGATCAGTCGATAAGATTTTTCAATTCTAAATTACGTTGCAGCTTTTCTACGAATATGATTGCGTTTAAAATTAAGGCCCATAACACAATATACGGTGGACAGCTAATAAATTATACATTTATGAAATGAAAAAACTTTATAATTTTAAATTCATTGAATTTGCGTACACAAAGAATATTTTTAGATTTTTTCGACGTTTTATTTTTTCAGAATTATGATTTTCAGAAACTGTCTTGTTCTACTAGTTAGAATATAGCAAGCATTATTTATCCGCCATTAACAATTTCATGAAGGTAACAAAAAGAACAAAATTACGAATCCATAGACACATAAATTAAAAATAACAACAGAAGGCTAATGTTGCAAGAATATCAATTCTTTGTTATCTGCAAAAGCGTAGTTAGTAGTGTTACTTCTGATATCATTTATGGAATACCACGTTAAAAAGACGTAATGTAAACTATTTTGAGATCAGATGTAGGTCAGTTTTTGAGTAACCAACAACATACCTACCTTCTTGTTCCAGTCTTTAAAATATTTCAAAGTTTATTAGTTTTAAATTGCCTTCGAATGTGTGCTGTATTATCAAAAAAGTTTTTTACTGCAATGCATAAATTATTTTTAGGTACAATTTTAATATTATAGTACGTTTATTTAATTTTAAAATTTTTCCACAAAGTTCATCTGAAATGCTTCAGGCACATAACATAAACATTAAGGGAAAATAAAGCTGTTTTTTGTTTTTATATAATATTTTAGTTGATAATCCGTATTAAGATTTGTTTAAATACAAACCAATATATAGCTAAGTATAAACAAAAACATTAACCTAAAATTGTTCAATGTATAACTTTTGTTTAGAAAATGACGAGAAAAATGTTCATGGTTTTTGTGTTTTCGTATTTTTTACTATTAAGAAATACGCTTTGCTAATTATAATGGTACCCTTAAAAATATCTAAAATTAGTAAATCTATTAATTTCCCTTAAAAATTGTTAAAAACTTTTATATACCAATGTAAAAACACATTTTCTCATAAAATCAATAATTTTTGAACACTGAAACATTTCTCTAAAATCATTTCAATGAATTATTCCAATAAGAATAAGAATTTTTAGTAGTATTAATATAAAAAATTAAGAAATGTTGAGTAGTAAAAAATTAAATGTAAAAACTATTCTTATGTACAGCCCATAAAAATTGTGTATAATAGCTGTAATTTAAGTATTTAAGTCATATTTTTTTAGAAATGTAAGTGAAATACGTGTTTTTGAAAATTCAAACATCACACGAATATTGGAAGTTAAAAACATGCTGGATTAAGTGCCGTTCAGTGTAAATCGAACTGTGTAAGTGTGAAAAAATAGATTCAGAAATAATTGATATTGGAATAATAGTTTAAGTGCTAGGAAAAGTTAATCGGAGGTTTTATTGCTAATATAATTGAAAATGATACGATAAGATAAAACTCTTTCAATTTCCGCGTTATGAACATTATATAACAACAGCCGTACTCGTTGACTGGATGATAGACATTTAACACATAAACGAATTGGAATCAGCAGGTTTATCTAAACAAAATCTTAATTGTGCAAAAAAAATTGGTGTCCATATTCTGAATATTATATGGTGTAAAAACGTAACTGAAAGAACAACCAGAGGAACTAGTCGAAGTTTATGGCTGCTTCTCAATAACAATATATCCTTTAAAACAACAAGTGTACAATTGAGTTTAAGTTTTACTTCATGCATGCTGCAAGAACTGAGTCGAAATTTTTATTCATGGCATGTTTAGGAACGACTAAAAACATACAATATATTTGACAGTAGCATTTTATCGGGAATTATTTCTGGGCGGGTCCCACTATATAAAATGGTTGAGTACTGACAATTGCTTTTTTCTATAAAAGTTAATAAAAAGTAATTAATAATCATAAACAAGGAATTTTTAAATAGTTAACACTTGAACAAGTTTGGGAAAACACAATATGAAGAAAGTGCTTTTTGTAAATAAAGGTTATCCTTTAAAAGTCAGTACATTATATTCACCTATGATAAGCAGTGCTGACAGGATCAAAGCGGGACAATAGTGCGCTAAGGAATTTGTAGCTAAGCACAAAATTTAAATTTATCATTTAAACTTAGATTGCAAGCACAAACACATCTAATAACTGATATCTGTACACCAGAAAACCTGAGGGCTAAGAGGTTTTGCCACCTGAAAGTCCCTTTCTTTATGTATATGTAATAAAGGTCATTTACATACGCAAAGTTAGTGACTGAATTAATCATAACTGATATTTTGTTTACTTTTCACGGATCTAATTCGACGCCCATCTTATGTGTTAACATATACAGAAATTTGGAAAAAGTTTCTTATGAGCGCGGAGTGTACTGCCGGAGTTAATAACTCAAAATAATTTACCGACAAAGGCCTAAGATTTGTGAAGCAACATTTAACTCAAAATAAATTATCAAGTTCGCAGCTGCTATAGAGACTTCACTGAATTGTGTTTTTATTTTTAATAATACATGAAACTTATTGGAAGAACTTTTCGCCGATTATGTTGAAGAGATAAGAGTGCTATTAAGTCGAATCAAATGGAGCGATATTCCATACAACGAAAAATATCTTAATTTGTCAGGATAATAAGGCTTTATTTAATATTTTAGTGTAAATCTGTAAATCCAAAGACATTAGTAACAGTGTAAAAGAAGACAATAATTCCCGTATAATAAAATCTGAAGTGAAAATATAGAAGTTAGAATTCAAATATGTACAATTACAAATACGTGAAAAACTTTGTGTTTTTAGAAAAACTAGAACTGGGAATTAGCAACAACCAGAAAGACTAGTATCCACCGATTGCAGGCTTGATAGATGCGGTAACAAGTATAGAAGAACACATTTTTGGTGCGCACGAGGATTTATAATGCTGTATTCACCGGATATACAAAAACATTGCTCGATCTTCACATCTCACGACAGTAACATAAAAAATCATCAATTTCTCCATTGGAAGGATGTAATAAAAAAATGAAAATCTCTTTTATTTACTTATTTTAGTTGTCATCTAAATGTAGAACAGAAAAATAAATCTCAAAACTCAGCTTTGTTTACTAAATTTAAATTGGTTTGGGAAAATTGAATTTACTGTTTATAATATCGGGCTGTTCTTACATTCTATGTATAAGTATAAGAAATCATGTATAAACAGCTTTGTAATTTCCAAGATTTCGCAGAGTATCACTCGGAATTTGATTTGAGTTTATGTAATTTAATTATGCCAAATTTACACAAAATATCTAGCATTATTTATGAAGAAGAAATTTTTGACTCGACCAGTACACTTTCGAAGTTTATTTCAAACTAAATTTTGGATTCGTTTTTTCATTTATTACATATTACAAATTTTTGCTTCCTCAAAAAAAACAAAAGCGTTAAAATTCCCATACATTTTAGGGTACAAGTATTTGCATGTCGATTTCTGTGACA
The DNA here is from genome assembly GCA_006980735.1 of Dasypogon diadema. Classification (NCBI taxonomy): domain Eukaryota; kingdom Metazoa; phylum Arthropoda; class Insecta; order Diptera; family Asilidae; genus Dasypogon; species Dasypogon diadema. Next base: position 10,556 of record QYTT01095173.1, read on the forward strand.
CTTTTCAGTTTGTTGAAATCACGAAGATAATGGAATAGGTTTCACTTTTTATTTATTTTACTTCAACTTGGCTATATCACTATGTACAATGTTTACACTTAAGAATTAAAGAAAACTGTCATAAATTCGCGACTGATACCTATTTTTAAATTCAATAAATAATAATAAATAATTCTTGCAATAAAATTACAACAGACAGTAATATTTAAATCAAAGTATCTTTATTTTTCGGTTATAAAACGGATTATCAAGATAAAAGAAACAACAACAACAAAAAATATAAACTCTCAGTTTCACTAATAATGCACAACAACAATGTAAAAATAAAAGCCCAACAGTAACAAAAAGGAAATAAAAATATAATATTTGGAATTCATTCAGTATTGTTTTGAAAATACATACGAAAAAATATGTACTTAAAGGTATTCGCTTTTACTAAAGCTGATACTGTTTCTACTGTTGCTTCCTACACTTTGTTTTTATTAATTTCTGATAAGAGAAAATTCGTTCGACAATAGCTGATGAGTGTGGCAACGATAATATACCTTTCGAAATTCTATGCACATTCTCAAACAAGTTCTGACGTAATTCATTTTTTATTACACCGACTTCGTACCAAAATTCTGAAATAGATCATTTTTCAAACTTTATCAATTCTTTGATTTCTGCCAAGCATCGAAATTCTTCGTTGATTTTTTCAATATTTTGCATTTCTTTTGCAGGAAATAAATTAAAAATTAATGGCAATATGCTATTAATTTATCCAGATACAGTCGAAGACGGTTAAATGCACACCATAGGGGCTCGAAAATTATTTGCAGTTAGCAGTGTCTTGTCGTAATCCGTACTACGAATAATTACACAACAATGTGTATCTATGCACACAATTATGCTGTTATCCGTATCGCCTAAGGAACTTTTTACGTATACATAGATACAAGGTTAAAACAAAATTAAACAAAAAGTTCACAAAAGTCCACTTTATTGTGAAGAATATCAAACAACTAAAATAATAATAAAAATAAAACTATGAAAACATTAACAAAATTCATCTGTATAGCTTCATATTATTCAAACAGCTAATAATAATTAAAATGCATTATTGCATTACATATAAGTACATATCTGCATATCACGTTACTCATGACGAAAATAATCTTATATCTTCTTTTGTATGAGCAGCTGATTTGATCATTTCAATAATTGCTCTTCCAAAATTTCAAAACTTATGTCCGATTCTAGGTTGTTGTAATTAAAATAACATTGGAGTGTAGTTAACGCTTTTAAAGCATCTTGACGGCTATATCTCTGATAAGTTGCCATATCTTCAGGTACGTCTTCAGTTTCTTCAATTTCATTCTCAGCCTCACAAATTACATCCGCAATGGTTTCTTCATTAGATAAACTTCCATAAAATCAATGTTCATATCATTTTAGAATTCTCTTCATGACCTAAATGCATTTTCGGATTTGCTTGAACAATTGAATTCACTTATGGAATTAGCCAGTAATGTGATTGCTCTTGATGAAAACATTAAAGGTAAAAGGTGGTGGATAAGACCGATAAACGTAAGGAGAAAACTGGAAGGTGCTGCAAGTAATTTAGTGAGAGAAATGAGGCATTATGACGAGGAATCATTTTTAAATTTCACTCGTCTGAACATAAAGCAATTTGAAGATTTGCTAAGTATTGTTGGTCCGCATCTTCAAAAACATTCAGTTGACTGTAAATGACCTCTTCTCCCATTGCTCACAAAAACATCCAAAATTCTTTTTGCGGGGAAACATATTGCTCTACGTGCACCTCAGAATTCTGGCACGCAATACTATAATTACAAGAAACACTTTACTATAGTATTTGTAACGTTCGCGGGCTAGGTCGGTAGGTAGGTGTTAGAATGCCAGGAACCAAAATCAACCTACCTAAGAAAAAAACGTCAGACACACATTCGCAAACGCAACAATTGGAATTGTCCAGGAGTGCAATTAGATTACCTTTAATAATCAATAAACACCACAAATAAAAACAAATACATCAGGAATAACCTAGGAGTGGCGGAGTGGTCATGGTCGCCGTGTGGGGCGTGGGACATAAACACTCCAAAAAAACTGTAAATAGTATAACGAATTAAAGTGGCCTCTACCTGGACAACTTCCTTTCAAAAGAAAAAAACTCCGCTTGACATATATAGGGGTGTTTAGATGAGGTTGACTGTGAGTTTGATTTCGGGCGGATATGCAGCTCAACATCTCAGCCCGGGCCTGATGGTATGAGAGGGGCCATCTTTCCCTACAGATGCCCGCTCTCAAATCTTTCCCTCCACGTCAGACGCGGCCACGATCTGACACCCTACCAACGTGACGTGAGATCTTGGGGAGTTCCGAGAAAAAGAACCCTTCTTTAAATTATTAAAAATTTACACATAACGTTTATACTATTATTTTCTTCTTTCCATAACAAATTAGGAGGCCGGACATCTTAGGCAGTGATGCACCTTTTTTGTCAAACACACACGCTAGAAAAAATGAAAATCTCAATAATCTATCCCCACTAACCGTTCTTGACTTTATTATTGGAGGCCCAAAATTACAATTACACCAAACCAAAAATCTTCAAACGATTTTTACCTGAAACTCAATTCATTTAAAGTTTATTTCTTCATAAGTTGGCAAATTACATAATGGTTTTCTCGTTAGTAACTAATCCTCCAACTACATAGTGGATACATAAGCTTGTAAATTCTAGCAACACAAGTTCTTTTCGTAATTTTTTTTTCTATTCGTTAATGGTAATAAATGCTTAAAAATAATAATACACGCAACTAAATCTTTAACCTAAGACGTACAGTATACTTCCCTAACGTTGCCAATAACAATATCAAACCTTCCTTTTCTGCATATATTTACATTTCGCACATATTTCTCAAAGATATAACACTTAGTAATACAGTGTAACGGATTTATATTTTGGAGCCTCATAACCAACAGATATAAAGTTCAGACACTTGATGCATACAAATTACAGTATCAGATTAGCTTTTAGACCATTAAAATCAGTCTGCACAAAACTTTAATTGTTAAAAGATATCTATTATTACCCACTCGTATCATAAAATACATTTTTTTTCTCTTTATCTGTATAACACACAAAGTTTGGCTTTTCAGCTTAAGCCAAGCTCGGTCAGCGCAGCCTCCAAATGCCTGATGCGGCCCTTTCGCAAGTTCCAAATTGCACAATGCACCCACCTGGCTATCCAGTACCTCTCGTTAATCATTATTTATATAAAATCGTCATCGCTGATTCAAGCAGACACAAATTGCACCACCTTGCCAAACGGCAATAAACATAGCTTGTCGATCTCCTAATTTCTCCCTTTTTCATAAACAGGTTTTGGAAAAACCAAAAGAAGCCGCTTACAATTTGCAACCAACATTTTATTAAAGCAAGCTCACTGGCCACTAACAATTTTAAAAATTTCTTTATTTCTTGCCTTTACTCCGGCATTCGTTCATCACTACTCAACATCCCCCACAAGAATTTGCGCATAGCTATTTTTCCGGCGTCACCCCTGTATCCGATTGCATCATCTTTTTCTTGTGCTTATCGAGCTGCCAGATCAACATTTCCCCCTTTTAGCACACAGGGTGCTCGTTATATATTGTTAGGTGCTTGTGATAGCAAATATAGGTCCCAAAACTAATTTAATAGGAGCACACCAACAAGACTTGTTACAATTATGTAAAACAAATATGAAACCACCTTATAGTCTTGTTCGAATTAATCTTTATTTTAAAAATTTTTTCTACAACTGCGACGCGTTTCGAACTAAACAGTTCATCCTCAGGCGCACAAATATCGAGTGAGGTCAATAACTTTTAGAAGCGAACTGGATTACAAAAACTTATTTATGCAAATTTACAAAAGACAGTACGTGAAACAGTTAAAGTACCAAAGGAGGAAAATTCATCTATAGCCTTCTTGGAT
>QYTT01095174.1:4325-14658 GCA_006980735.1 Dasypogon diadema
GGACAACGCGACAAACTTCGTTGGAGCCTGCAAGGAACTCAAGGAGCTCCATTCACTATTCTTCTCTCAACGTCACACTAATCTGTTGAATCAAGCTTGTGAACAAGATGGCATCACTTGGAAATTCATTCCAGCTAGGTCCCCACATTTCGGAGGTCTGTGGGAGGCTTCAGTAAAGGCAGCTAAATATCACATTCGACGTGTTTGCGGGCAATCACTTCTAACTTATGAGGAAATGAATACTTTGCTTTGCCAGATAGAAGCAGTAATCAACTCAAGACCTATAACTCCTATATCCAAGGATCCCAATGACTTCCTAATTGGATCTCCCCTGCTGTCGATTCCCGAACCTGATGTCTCTGATATGAATATTAATCGTCTAACTCGTTGGCAGAGAGTGCGAGCTATGTATCAAGGATTCTGGAACCGGTGGACCCGAGATTATCTGCAATCTCTCCAGCAACGTTCTAAATGGACTCAGCCGTCAAGAAATATCGCTGTCGACACTCTAGTAATTATTAAGGAAGATAATATACCACCATTGAAATGGCAGTTAGGACGAATCACTGCATTTCATCCTGGCTCCGATGGCCTAATACGAGTTGTCACTGTCAAGACTACAAGTGGCACCTTCAAGCGAGCTATAGCGAGGGTCTGTCCTGTTCCACTGGAGCAAAACATTGGGGGATCGTGGATTGGCGGTTAACTCCCCCAAGGGCGGCGGAATGTTCCGGCAGCAATGAGAATTTATAATATAATTTATTAATGACTTTGAAATGTTTAAACACTTGGTTTTGTATCAAACTTTTGTAATGAACTGTACGTAATTGCTTTAATTGCTAATGTTGTTACTACTGCTTCCGGAAAAATTGTATATATACCAACTCTGAAATAAATCACTCTCTCTTTTTCGCATCACAAGCCGTTTTCGCATTCAACGTTCTTTCTCGTAATAGAGGATTTTCGCATTCATCCAACTATCGTCGTGCATTTTAATATAATTCAAAAAAGCTTTAATTATCAACAATAATTGTGCCGCAGATCCCGCGTTGAAGCGTTAGACTTGTTGGGAAATATTGATTGGAATATTATTGCAGTTGCTTAAGAGAAGGATGAGGATCTGGCGCGACTTTTGCTTTTGCTTTTCCTCTTTACAGTTTAGGAAAATAGCATTTGATTCAAGGGGTAAAGAAATTTTTTGTGATGTCTCGCAAACGCGTATTAGGATTAGACCTTATATTCCTTTGGATTTTCGAAGCGAAGTTTCGCTTAAGATGATATCTCAGAGATTCGTATGGGAGCCCATTAAACGCGTGGTTCGCCTCTGGTCTAAAAGCTGTTTGGCTTGTCAACAATCCAAAGTTTCCAGGCACGTCTTCGTTCCTTTATCCGATAGTCCTCCGCAGACCGTTAAGTTTGATGTCATCCACGGACATTATAGTGTAGCAACGTGCTACCCCATTAATATAAGTTATTTAAAAAAGATTTATTTCGCTTTATAAATGAGAATTTAGTCGAGACACAATAAAAGCTACTTTAAGATTTATGAAAATTGAAATCGTATACTCCGAAAATTCATAAACACTTTGTAATACTGCACGAAAAGTTTTCATAAAAACATTGAAAAATATGAAAATGTAGTTGTCAGAAAATAATAATTGAAAGATGTTAGATTTTAGAGTCGCTTAGTAACTTTCATTGCAAGAGGACGTTCTTAGTATAAAATATTTGTGCTGTGAAAATATTTGTGGTGTTCAAAATAGTTTAAAAATAATAAAACTAATAGAAAGTAAATTAATAAAATAATAGTTTTATGTTAAAATAAAAAGAATGTTTAGAATGAAATAAATGTAATAAAATCAAATTTTTAAATAAAGAAAAAGGATTAAAATTAATATAACCCCACCTTCTTCAATAGATCCTCCTCTGCCATTTAGTGGGTTTAGATACTGCCTTACAGCGATTGATATGTTTAGCCGCTAGCTCGAGGCATTTCCCACTTCGGATATTCGTCCTGAAGCAGTCGTGGTTTTCTGGAAAGGTGGAACAGAACCGTGGAAGCAGCACTCATGTGTTATTGTGATAAGTCTTGGGCTGACGCGCTGCCTTTCATTTTGATGGGATTTAGATTAAGTTTCAGGGAGGAGTTTATCTTTTTCCAGTCGCAATGGGTTTTCGGCCAGGATTTAAGGCTGCCTTGTGACTTGTTTAGTCCTACCAACTTCGGTTCTCAAATCGAATTTATTGCCGCCTTAGAGGGGTTTATCGAGCATGTTAGGCCGGCTTAGGCTTCTCTTCATTTCAAAGGGTTTTTATTTTCAAGGAACTTCTTACTGCGCCTTATGTTTTTGTCCGGGTTGATTCCTCACGCCCAGCATTTCAACCGTCTTATCAGGGTCCTTTTGAGGTGGTCTCTCGTCATGGAAACTTTTTCACGCTCCGTATTGACGGAAAACACACACGTCGATTAATAGGTTTAAGCATTGCTTTTTTGTTGGCTTTTCCCATACTGTCGGCTGCTCCTCCGAATCTTTGCCTAACTCGCCTTCGTTGCGGCGACTGATTGAGGACTCGGGAACGCCGGCGGTCTTCCTCTCCACCTCGATTTTCGAATGAGATGAATCCTGCGAAGTATGATGGTCAAAGAACTGTATTTTTGCCCGATGGCAATTCCTTGCTTTCGCGCCGAGCCACTAGAGCTGGACGAACTACAAAGCCTCCTGTGCGTTTTCGTTAGCCTTAGGTTTTGCTGGAGGGGGAGTAGTGTGGTATCAGCCGCCTGGCCGCGTTCATGTTGCGGTCGTTTTTAAACATTTGTGAGGTTTGATTTTTATTTTGAGCAAAGGCTACCTTGACGCGCAGTGACCCCAGGGAATTGTAGTAGGCGGTCATTTATTCGTTCGCGTGTTGTTTTTGTTTCGCGGAGAATCCTTCCAGTCTGCCTACAGGAAAGAACGTTTTGCTGCGCTCACGTTATTAAAAAGGTTTAAATAACATAATCTTCTCGGAACGGGATGTACCAAATTTAACCCTGACAGCCACAATTCACCAGCGCCGCTAGGAATTTTGTAAAGTGATTCAGACTGTTTGTTTACGAATGTGAAACCTTAAACTACAATGTAGGTACAACGTACCAAAACGAAGTAACGAATTTTAGTATAGCAACCGAAACATGTATAGTGAAATATGAAGTCTCGCATACTTTTGTAAAGAATTATTATTAATACATAACTTGATGAGGCGTAGCTGATTCAACGTCCGCAAAACTACCTGTTTTCGAGCTCCCTCCCCGGATTCGAGTCGTTTTACTTAATTCCGTGTGCATCTTTAAAAAGATATGGGTGTTGTTGCCCTTTTACTTTACCTGAAAGATGGGGAGTATGTGTGGTGACAGCGAAAGCATCTAGCAATATTTTTCCAGATATTCATGTGGTGTGGATAAAATATAAGCGGTATAAGCAGTGTTTACAGTTGGGATTTTGGCTAGTGGTCTTTATAAGGAATCAATACTTCCTTACTAAATTGTTTTTTTGTTAGAGGGTGATTTTTTCTAAAATTTCTTGTTATACCCTATATGATACATAGCATATTTAGATTTAAGCATGTCCGTCTGTTCGTCCGTCCGTCCGTCTGTATATACGATAACTTGAGAACTAATTGAGCTAGAAGGCTGAAATTTCGTATATACTACTTTCGGAAAATTTGTAGGTTTAAGTTCGAATAAAATGAAAATCGCTCATATTCCCCCACTCCTTGGTCGGCCTGCCATACTGGATTTGTGGATTATTGGATATAATTCGAAGGGGAAGCAATCTATCACTTTGAAATTTTGTACAGATGTTTTTTATGAGACTCCAAATCGGAAAAATGAAAATAGGCCACGTCTCCCCACTGCTTGGTCGGACCGCCATATAGAACTTCCATTGGATATAATTCGAACAGGAAGCAACTTATCACTCTAAAACTTTGTACAGAAGAGTTTTATGAAATTAACTATATTTATATCATATAGGGTATCAAGTAATCAGCCTAAGGCTGATTCTATATTTTAAGTCTTTTCTTTAGTGTTATTTAGAGTGGAAGGTATGTTATTTTTGACTTTTTCCTAAAATTATCCAACGCCCAAAACCGCGCGCCAGGTCCACTATGGCGGAAATGAGAAACCATTGGCGTCTGTCTCCAAGAAATGAAATTCAGCTCGGCGAAACTACACTATTACGAAGCTCGAGTGTTTGGCGGCCATCATTGGCATAGAAAAGTTCCTGCCTTGTGTGGAGCTGATACCTTTCAAAGTTGCGACGGACCGTGCAAGCCTGCAGTTAATGTCCCAGAAGGACCTCAGCTTCAGACTACGGTTTCCCCATAGATCATATGAAGGGCAGCCTAAACATAGTTCCTGATTCACTATCTCGTGCCCATAGCGGAGAAGTAGTTAAGGTCGCTGAACTCACCGTTGACGACTGGGGTCCATAGGTTGACTTGGACTCTCCTGAATTTGATTCGCAGGAGTACCAAGATCTCAAGGAGCGAATAAAAGCGAACCAGTCATCATTATCAGACTTAACGGTGTGCGACGTATACATGTACAGGACACAAGCCACAACAGGTGACCCAGTCCAAGAAGATGAAGCCTGGAAGCTCTGGGTTCGAGGCCTGGTACCCGAGGTGATCACTAGGGCGCATGATCTGCCACAATCTGCTTGAAAGAATACGACGAACCTGCATTGGCCGCGACTGTCAGTGGACATCCGAGCATACGTTTTGTTCTTCGACACTTGTAAGGATTTTAGGGCCCCCAATACAATCCTGTGATCGCAGATGGGAGCCCAAGCTAAAAGCGAAACGTCTTCGTAGCAAGTTTACATGGATTTACTAGGCCTATATCTCTGCATGAAAAAGAGCAATGGGACTTGAATCTAAGTGGTATAGCAAGCTCTCTCAGGAGCTCTGTCCATCAGGCATTGGGTTGCTGTCCTTACAAGGTGTTTTTGGACTACACTTCAGCGGCGACTACAGTATGTCAGTGAGCCAGTAGTTATCGATTCGACAGACAAACTTCAGATTACCCGAGCTCAGCAAAACTTAGAACGGGCCTTTGAGTGTGGATCAAAGTCATATAACTTAAGAGCGACACCAGTCGAATTTAAAGCCGGCCAGGAGGTTTTTCGCCGATTTTTCCAGCAAAGCAGCTTTGAGAAACAAATCAGCGGCAAGCTGTCCAAGAAGTTTTGAAAGTGTCGTCTTCGAGCCGGCCAGGAGGTTTTTCGCCGATTTTTCCAGCAAAGCAGCTTTGAGAAACAAATCAGCGGCAAGCTGTCCAAGAAGTTTTGAAAGTGTCGTCTTCGAGCCCGGAAGGGAACGCTATGTATGAAATGGAGGAGCGATATCATCCATCATACTTCCTTTACTCTCCCCAATTCAGTGGCCCTAAAGTAGTATCCTAGCCGTATTACGTACACTTGCGCCCTCTTCGCAGCGGCTGGTATACCCACTCTAGGAGATTCCATCTTCCCTCCTCCCGCCTTTTTATATTCCCTACCTTTGCCCCTCGCGTCCCGGATATCTCGCACACTGACCTAACGTACGTGTACTCGACTTATTTGATGCTCCGCTCACTCGCTGATTTTTAGACTTATACCTGCTCAGCTGCACCTTGGCGAATTAGCTGAAGCAAATTAAGACTTAAGTTACTTATTGCTTTTTCACCATAACAACATGTCTCTGCTCAGGAGCAGAGCTCTCCGAAAACCTATTGTTGCCGCCCCACTCAGGATGGCACCTTTCTTCGCATCACCTCAAGGCTAAGTGATCTTACCCCTCACTCCCTACCTTGATGGTCGTTCGGGAACCTAATTCTTCATCGTCCCTTGATGCTTCCATGCTGACTAATAGTTTCTCCTTCTTTAAGGCCAAGAACCAAGTCTTGTCTTGGTTCGGACTCTCCTGAGATTTGTCTTACTTGCTAACCTTTCTTCGTCAAATTATCGAGCTGTCTGAAACGGCTTTAATTGCCGTTCCAATCGAGTTACTATATAAATTCCATAACAATTCGATCGTTTGACGATCGTTTTCGAGCTACATGAACCGGCCCCAGATCAAAAGATAAAAATAAAAGAATAATATGAATACCATGAAAATGTAGAGTTTATGAATCACCCTGTAACTTTCAAATGATTGAGATTGCCCCCCCCCATACAATGTATTACTTGTCTAGGTGAGATCTTTCACCCCATTCATTTTTGACCTTCCACTAGGAAACACCCTGTATACAGTTGAATCTCCCAAAACTGACATCCCCCGTGGACGAGTCTTCCTTCCGGACATCTCCACCAGGCGGACAAATTGGAAATCACGTTTAGTGTCCACTTTGGCCCAACTGAAAGGAAGTTTCAAGGGCTACATTTGGTATTTAGCACCCCTGTTATAAGTGGCCGCTTTCGCGACCCCTTAAAACAATTGTCTTGCCCTAAATTATTTCTTGCATTGCTTTATAATGATTTTAAATCCTAATCTACCTCATTACGCTAATGAATTTACTGCATTACGCAGTTAAAGAAACCCAAAATGGGTTTCCAAGAAAACCAAAGATGCGTTCTCACATGTCACTCTTAAAATTCCTAAACCCCAAAAATGCATTTCCATGTAAATATTCAAAAATTGCTTTCATCTCCCTATAATTCAAACCCTTAAAACAAATTAAACCTAAAACATCCCAAACTCAGCCTCATCCGTTTACATCATAAATTTACCCCAAAACCTAATTCCCTTGAAAACCATCCAACTAATTGCAACCCATAAAAATCATAAATTACTTTCCTACATTACACAAGATCAAATTTCCTACAAGAAATTCAGAACTCAATAATGCAACGCACGCATCTTTGACCCGGCAATTGTTTACATCATAAATTGACCCAGAAATTCGACTTGTGAGAATTTCTTGGTCAATGGCAAAATGTAAACAATTTCACTTTCTTGACCTACTACCCAACAGCATGCGTTTACGAAAGAATACGGAAACAGCATGTGGTCTGTTGGGAAAGTAGCCAATAAACGCAAGCGTAAGCGATCCTCCCTGGAAAAGAATTACTTAACGAAAACGGTTATTGGTCGAGGAAAGTAGATCGGTTTTTCAAGAAGTAAATCTATGGTGGGAGAATTTAAATAAAATTAGCCCACATATCAATAACAAGTCAGACAGTAAAGAAAGTGAACAAGATCAATAAGCCACAAAGTAAGAAAGTCAGAAAGTCATAAAGTAAAATAGTGAGATAGTCAGATAGTCAGAAAGTCAATCGTACAAAGTGAACAAGTTAGAAATAGTACAATTTTGTGAAAGTTATCAAGAGAAGTAATTGAGCAGTACAAGTGAATTATTTAAAATATAAAATTGTGGAAGTCGATAAGTACAGTTACATAAGAAGTTAAGGAAGAATTGTGAAAGATTTACAAAAGAAAAGTAAAAGGAATCGTGAAGGTTGTCAAGTGAACCAAAGAAGAGATAGAATTGTGATAGATCTCTCAAGAAGCCAATAAACGATCCAAGAATAAAAAGAGAAGTTTTCCTTTAAATAAAAGACTTATAGACTATTAGACAAGCTACGGGGCGAGTGATCTTCTATCCAAAGCACTCACCGTCCCTTGTTACCACCTCACACAAAAGGGGTAACACCCCGCTAGAAACCCAAAAAAGAATTATGAAAAGCATGTTTTGCTCAAAAAATCTACTTTTTCACGTTTTTTAATGTAATAATATGAATAATATATAGAGGCCATAAAGGTTTCCTACGCCTCGATGATATAGTTATAACTACGGTACGAAAACGCTCGCTCACGAGCGCACACGAAATGGCTCACGGCTCGTATTTGGCTCGCGAGCATAAGCAACTACCAAGAGTTCACAAGCGTGTGCCTGTGTTGACTCTCTTTCATAACGCACGCGCTCGTGAGCGAGCCGTACTAGATGTAGAAAGGCTCGCTCGTGTGCGCACACGATAGGCTCGCGAACGCTCATAATGGCTCACGCAAAATGAAAAATAATCCACTTTTGATTTTTAATTTTAACAACGAGCAGTCTCACGTTCATTTTCCGTGAGCCATTATGAGCGCTCGCAAGCCTATCATGTGCGCACTAGCGAGCCTTTCTACATTTAGCACGCAGGGATGCTACCTCGAGCGTAATTACGCTTTTTGGGCGTAAAATTCAACGTCTTAGCGTAAAATAATAAGAAAAAGCGTAATGGTAATGATACTGACATGTTCCCCTTATTAAAACGACTTATAATGAAAGTTTTTTGCTTACCGCACTCGTCAGCTTCAGTGGAACGCATTTTTTCTGCAATTAATGGGCCGTATTATGAGTGTCGATTGTCGACTGTCGATTAAAATTGACACGTCAATATATTTAAACTTAGGACAAAGAGTTTAGGAAAAATTAGGAAAATCTAATCCTTTAATGATAATTAATTGGAATCAACAACAGAAGCTTTTGCACATTTTTTAATTTAGGTTTTATTGAGGAGTCGATTTCAATCGACACACATAATACGGCCCAAAATCAATAAGTCAAAAATTAGAAACAGACTGGGTACTACAACCCTAGAAGATATATTACATACAAGGAGACTGTTTAAAAATAACTCGTGTTATGAATTAGAAATAAATAGTGACCAGTTAACACGTTTTAATTAAGAAATGTATGCACACAAACACTCTGTATCTTCCGATTCTTAGGGAGAATAATAAAGACAGATCTATTAAAATTACAACAACGATGTGGGCAATGGAAACTTTTTTATTTTTAAAATGAATATTGTTGCGTTTTACAATTTTGTTAATAAAAGTTGTACACAAACAATATAAATAAGCAGTTTCCTAGTTTACCTAAAATTAGACAAAAGCAAATTAATGCTTATTTGTGCAACTTTTTGAGCTTCCCACAATAAATTCACACCGGGTCGAGACGCAATTTGACTCCCGCAGGTAACAAGAGCGTCCAGATGTACACCGCACTTGCTTGTTATCACGCCTGGCCTCGTACCTGTGGGAATTTATTGTGGGAACTACGCGAATATGCGATGAAAGCTTTTTTTAGTTTTCTTCTGTGTAGCTACGAATAAAATATTTTCAGTCTTGTATTTAACGTTGTAAAGTCCGGTTGTTGTTATTAAATTCAGTTGTCTTTCTTAAATCCAGTTTGGTCTATTAAACTCAATTGTCGTGCAGCAAGTGTTTGTTTTTAATTCACATTTTTAATTTCAGAAAATTGTTCACTTTTGTGTAGTCGGTTCAAGCACCGAATGCACCATAATAAGGTTAAGGTTGTGCACCTTAATCTGAAAGTTTAGGATTACAAAATAAACAAAAGAGTTTATCTCTGTACATTGGTGACCCCGACGTGATTAGGTGTTACACTTAATTACCCACAATACCAATTACTAAACAAGCACACCTTCCCTTTGGGTAACCAGCATGCCTACATCACCTGCTAATTCCCGAACCATAGAGGAACTAGCCGCCCTGCAAGACCACTATGGTCAAGAAATTCAGCGAATAATTGCCAACTTCAAAAAGGACCATAATCCATCCCCTATCAGCAAAGAAACAACCGGTGCAGAATCCCATGTTACAGATCCCGCTACAGAAGGATCTTCCGATCTGGAACTCCCAACAGCTATCGAGCCAATAGCACCCGCCAAAGGGGCTATACCTAAGCTCAAACCTAGTACGCTTACTAGCAACGACCATGAAACCATAAAGATTCTTAAACGACAGAAGGCTGTCATCAATTCATTGACACGCCTAATTAATAGCTGCGAAGCTACCGATGACAACCATGAGCCCAAGTCGTTTTATGAAATCAAAATCGTTACGATAAATCGCCTGTGGAACCAGATCGAAAGTTACAACCACGACTTGTGGCAGTTAACCGAAGACCCATCTGTTTTGGGGTACGATATCCAAGAATATATCCGGTTAGAGGATAAAGTCCAACAACTATTGATAAATTTTACCACGCTATTGGAGCAATTAAGAGGTGATATCCTACCTAGACCACAACCTGTTGCAAGTGCAGCTCCTGCTAATACTATGCTGAAGCTGCCCAAGATAATACTGCCTAAATTCGATGGAGATTACACACAGTGGCGACAATTCTTCGGCTTATTTTCGCAAACCAAACCTTACCAAATTGCCAAAAGATGTGGTATCTCAAAACCCACCTAACTGGGGAGCCTGAAAAGCTGCTACGCCATTTCACGTTGTCTGACGAAAACTATGTGGCTGCATGGGAGATGCTGCAGAACCGATATGAAAATCCAAGATTGTTGACTGC
>QYTT01095175.1:0-88908 GCA_006980735.1 Dasypogon diadema
TGGAATATCAACGGTGTCACATGCAGACTTATTTCTGCTCTTGCCACCATTGTTAGAAAAGTCGAAACCCTTCCTAGCTATGATTCCAGCAGTGTTTAGAGCACACTCTGGAGTTTCCTCAACCACTGCAGTAGGAATGTCTAATTGCATTTTTTCTACATCCAAGTTTTTTGCAATTTCAATATCAACTTTTAAGGTGGCAATGTTTGTGTTGCTCTCCGGGCTATCTTCAATTCTATAGTCAGAAGAGCATGTATCTGAAGTTGTTGACATTGGCGTTGCATCCTCCGAATAATGATTCCCCGTTAGTATGTGAAATTCACTCTCTAAGACCTTGCGTCGATTTCTCGATCTTTCAGTATTGAGATCCAAGTGCAACAGCTTTTTATCAGGCTCACTATTAATAGCAGCAAAAATGTGGTTATGTAACATTTTCTGGCGATTCTTCTGGAGCTCCGAAAGCTCAGATTTCGATTGTACTATTTCAGTTTCACTGGCAATGGAGTTTGAATTTATATCAGCCGTACCGGTAGGAATATCACTAATTTGGTAACCAAACTCCTGCACTAGAACCTTGAGTTTGATTTTTTGGGCCTCCGTTAATGTCTTACTTGTATCCACTTTGACCTGAGTTTCGCTGAAGCAGTGATTTATGTTTGAGCCTAGAACTTTATTGCGGTTCTGCTCCAGATCTGAGATAACATTGGAATCAATTTCATTCGAGTTGAAGAAGTCTGACTCACTCTTGGACATTTTTTGGACGTTGATATTATCATTATTCTCCTTTGTATAATCTTTTCTATTCTCAAGGTTGTACACCTCTTCCTTTTCACTTTTCTCAGTAGTAACAACTTGCATGAGATCATCTTCGTTTTGTTTGAACTTTTCTAAAAATTCCACCGAAACGCAATCTTCGTACCCGGATTCGATTTCTTCTTCGCCCCAACAAGACTCAAAGTCTGTCATACTACTTGCTGGAGTACTAGGAAGACCGTCCACTGCTGAACTTGTTTTTGTACTTTCTTTTTCCAATCTTTGCTTTCTCTCCTCAATGATTGCATTTAATTCTTGGTAGTATTCTAAACGTTTCTGAATTTCCATATTTTCTTGTGAAAGACGTTTGCTTTCTAACTCCTCATTTTCCTTGAGAAGCTGCAATTCTAATTGAATGTTCGCCTTTTTTTCAGCCAACTTCCTCTCCTTAGCTTCTTGAAGCTGCACTTGGATTTCCTTGAATCTCTTCCTCTTTTCTGCTGCGATGAGAGCTGCTTTAGTTTCTTGATCAGCTAGAATGGGTTTGAATAAATTAAATATTTAAAGCCAGAATCCGACCAGACCTACCTGCCCATTTGGCCATATTCTTTTTGCTCTTCTCTAGGACCATTCTTAAGAACTCGTTTTTGTTCTCTAGTCGTTTGTTGAAAACGTCTCGCGTTGTAATTGGTTTTCCACAAATTTCCCGTGCTTTTGCTGCATACTTTTTACAATTCTCTCTAACTGTTTGAACTTCTTCGAAAGAGAGGCATACAGAAATGCAGGGATATTCAATATCGAACAGAGGGTGCTATCAGAAATTGGACATAAGTAAAACGGTTTTGGATAAATCAATTGCATCTCACGTTTGGCTTAAATGCTTTAAGCAGCATGGCGTATTTTCCGCATTGCAGTATCTGGTCCTCGAATCCTTGAAAGAAGCCTGGAACGGACTCTCTCCGCACAAAGTATGCCTTGTCGAAAAAATACTTTGTATATGGTCTGTAATGGTCCACGAAACAGATGAACAGCTCGTTACAGGGATCGTCCAATAAACCATAATATATCCATTTTTGCAGGTGCCTGAAATTGGTTTATCATTGAATTATTCAACTGAAGAGGATAACTCATCATAAGAGGGCTTGGAAATTTTTTATCCTTCTTGAATTTATTTTCAATGGTTCTAACGAAAGAAGACGAGTGTCTGTACTTGTACCAGACTCCAATTCCGCCGATTTTTACCAATGATTTTTTACTGACAACAAAACAATCACTACAAGCTAGTGGAAAACTGATTTTTATTCCAACAAGCCGGGATAATCGCCCATCAACTGCGTTACCCCCGGGGAGGCCCAAAGTATCATCAATTTCAAACTTGCTATATTTAAAAATCAGGTGTTTCGCGCTTTCCTCTGTTTCACACGGGATCTATCCTTGATCACATTCACTTTATGTAAACTTCAAAATTTGATTCAGGCTAAAGTCTAGTCTTTGGATGGCGCTTAGAAAAAACACTTGTAAAAAATTTTCACTTACTTGAAGTAAACGTGGCAACAACGCTTTAATATGTACACCAATAGCAGTACGATATCCTTCTGAGTCGCCTGTGTGATTTCTTTGTACAAATACCCTAGGAACTGTGAACCAATCGGCGGCTTTACAGTAGCATCAACTAAAAACCGATACTCAGAAGCTAACTGTTAAAATTCAAAGAAATGCCAATTACCACTAGGATGAATGACCAAAGTATGTGCCAATGCGACCATTTGCTTCATCATATCCACTAACTTGCACTGAAGCTCAGAGAGAGTTCGACATTCAAATGAGATTACGAAATTCCTAAAGGTTACAAGGTACTCTTCCACTGCGCTACATAGGGCCTAAATGACAAATTCAACCTAAATAAACTTGGTTAGAGATTAAGTGGATACCTTAAAAATGAAGCCATCAAACATAAGCTTGTAATTTTTCTTGGTGATCATAATCTGTAGACGCTTGTAGCAAGTCCCGCATTCCAGATAGTCGGAGACGAAGGCCTCAATCACGGCGGGAGACAGGCCTAAGATGGTAATGTCTGGCAGCATGTGGAATATCACGAACTCGTCGTGTTTAAAGGTATCGGACTGAATACCAATTACAAGAGCTTTCATGTCTGCTATGAAGTCATCCAGTTGCATTACTTTTGCAGAAAACGTCTCAGCCGAGTCTTCAGCTAAAACGTGATTAAGATCCAGCGATGATTTGAGTTCGGACGAAAATAAAGGAGCAAGAGGAATACTAGTAGTGCCTGAAACAGGAAGGAATAATCACAAATTATTTTCCAAGGCTTAAATCTACCTAAATATTCCCAATTCCAACTGAATGTCTTGTAAGTACCCAGAACGGCTTTTGCTCCAATGACATCGCTTTTTGGAACAATAATTGCTTGGGACTGTAATAATAGATATAAAGAAACGTTTTTATTTTGTTCAAAAGGGGTTACCTTCTTCTCACAATGCGATTGAACATTAAAGCAGGTCGTTACTCTTGAAACATTTGTGAAAAATTTGCATGCGAATGGATTCAGGTTTAGGGCAGATCCCCAAGTATCTCTCACGATTCCGCGAAACACTGTCACCGTGTGTTGTGCCGATACTTCGAACTTTTTATTTATCTTCGCCAGTTTGTTGGAACCTCCTCGAAAGAGAAATTTTGGCAAGTAAGGATTTCTGGTGTCCTGGAGAGGCTGCAGTTTGGCGAAATCCTCCGTTGTGGGCTTGGATATTTGGAAATTTGTGTTGGGATAGTAAGGGTTCTTATAGTGGCAAGCATGAAGTGTAAATGGGCCTGGGATCAGCAATGTTGACTTCTGTGTTTCCTATATAGGTATACATTAAAAACACATACTATACACGCACATCTAAACTATACCTCCTCTTTACATGTAACAAAATCATTATTCTCTCGCAAGGCCGATAAAAACGTAAGAATGTTTCTGCCCTCATCCTGTTGAAAGTAGGGCTCCTCAGAAAAATACTTCACGAACTTCTCGAAATTTTCACAATTCTTCTCCTTGATGTAGTCATTTTTCGAAGCGATCCTTTGTTCAAAAAGTAGAACGTCAAGTTCCCGAAAAGGATCTGCATTCTGATCAATTTCTACTGGAGAATCCAGGGATTTTTTTAGTAGAATTTCATAGCACCGCGATTTTAGTTTACGTGCAGATGTTGCATTCGTCGTTTCGTGGGGGTTAAATTCTTGTTGAAGACATTTGCATAACTCACTTAAAAGCAAGTGAACACTCTCTGAATTAGTTGTGAACATGTTTTATTCAAATTGGTGCAAAACATTCTCACTGAATCGCAATAGAGCCTTATAGGACACAGAATTTTCCGTTAATAGAAAGATGGCCATCAAATATTCAAATGTCAATTTGCTTTGTGAGTGTGTGCGTGTTGAATTCTTTTGAATGTGTGTATTGTGTTGCGTGATTGGAAAATTGTTGGAAAAACTTGAGTAGAACTTTAAACTGTTCCGAGTTATTTAATTTAGTGAGTAAAGAGATTCTTACAAAATTCTGATTGATCTACTGACGTTATTTCGAATTACTCTGAGTTGCCCATGAAAAACAAATGTAAACAAAAGTCAGCTGTTTGCGGTGAACAGGATTTCTGCGCAATGTAATAGATTGCAGTAATCGGAAATAATAGCTTATGATATTGATTACAATGGATCAGTAAGGCCTTGAGTAACTTTGGAAAGCGACCTAATAAGAAAAAGTTTACAATCTTTTAAGCATGAGACGCGTTGAAATCCGCGTTCTAATTGGATATATTTCTTCAAATAAATTATCTCCTGCTTCAGATATTGGAAAAATGTTTGTACATTAAGTATAAATTAGTTTCCATTTCATATGTTGACTGCACAATTCTGAAGGCTAGACGAAGAAATACAAAGCATTTTCAAAAAGCTCGTATAAGAAGTGCAATACTATCCATTGACTCCAAACGAGGACAATTAAAAATCAATCAAAATTACAATTCTAGGTTCTACCCACTCGAATTTCACTTAATACAGTGCTTTGTTTACTTTAGAAGGAAGTACCCTCTTCCTAAATATATTTTAGATCCTTTCGATTTATCGCCAGAGGTATCATCTTCTTCTCTAATTTATTACAATTTACTCATTTGCAAAAAAGTCCTCAATTTTGTAAATCACTGTAACCATCTGACAGTTCTAAATTTGTATTTATTGAATTTTTTTGTGAATTTGTTGCTCGCTTTTGTGCGTAAAATTCTCAATTTACCATAATCCTGAATCAATAAAAACATTCAACTAATTTACAAGTCAGTGCATACGTTTTTTGTGAAATGAAATTAGCCCAAATGTTCAGTTGAAATTGTTCAAAAAAACAAAAGTTCCATCCCATCAGCGAAATCACGTCAGAAAAAGGCGACAAAAAGGGCGATTGCCTTTTTAATTTTTGTGTGGAACTTTTGATATAATCTTCGTTTTCTAGTTCAACTATTGCTACAAATTTAAATAAAAACCATGCTAGAAGGATTAATATCATAATTTTCTCCGAAGTAATTCAATATTATATCGGCACGAATGCTTACAATGGCCACGAACGAACTGTATCTGCGTCCATTGCCTTGCCTCGATGCCAAGTGGTTGCGGGCCGATTTAATTGCAAATTTACGTAATCCAGAGGATACGGCTATACTATGGAATAACCTGATACAAGACTGTGAGCTCGTGTCATCCAGTGCTTTGCCAGTGATTAACAGTGCCGAGAATTTATCGTATCTGGGCGATGACGGAAAGCATTATTGTGGGGCAGAAAGGCTGACCTGCGGATGCTGTTCGCCCGGGTATTGTGGTCCACTAACTGCTTGCAATTGTTTGGCCTGTCACCAATTAGATTGCGAAAGTGCTATTAAGAAGACTCAAAGCACAAATTCAGTGAGTAATGGCCAGTCTTCAGAGAACATTCTAAACACCTGGCTTTGGGGGCCCATTCCAAGTAAGTGATTATTTTTCTTAAACTGCTTTTATATACTATTTCCAGTCATTTTGTTAAATTGATTGTTCTTAAAAATTTTGGCATTTTTTCCGAAACTAAAGAATGCCTATATTCCACATTATTCCTATCTTGCGCGTTGATGCAATTTGGACATTAATCGTCTTCCTTTAAATGCTACTTCTTTCCAAAGGAAGAAACTACATAAATCCTATGTATAATCCGTATATAAATTACTTTGTGGTAGTTTACGTTTTTAGAAATTTCGTAATATTTTCACGTCTTACAAGCGGCATTGTAATTTCTATCTAATGTTTTCTTTTACGCCTGAAGCGGTTTATACCACCTTCTTTAAAGTTAAAATAGAATACAAAAGTCTTGGCACTTAGCAACGTACTTTAAACCGGGAAATTTGGAGGCAGGTAGGTCACAACGCATCCTTCATGAGAAGATTATTAAAGCAATAAGGGGAAACTGGTGGTGTGGAGGGCTGACTTCGGACAGTGCCTGAATTAAGGAGAGTTTTGCAAGAAGCAACAGGAGCGTCGTATCCTTCTCAACAATAAAAAGTCTCTTGAAGGAAATAAACCTTTGTGCATATTCCCCTGCGAAAAGAAACTTTGATTGACTAAGAAGATGAGGGCATTCGACCATGAACAAACAAACTGTGAAACATTCTCCCAACGTCATGGTACAGGGGAGCATCATATTGAAAGGAGTTGGCTAATTAATTTTCTTTCAAAATGTTACCACCTGTCTCAATCTCTGTATCAATGTACGTTCACTTCGGTCGTAAAAGACGATTAAGGCGAATCGGGAAGCGATTATGATTATTTTTGTAAAACCATTTATTGATTTAATATCCCTCAGCTTTAATATGATACCAGCAGAACTGTAGTCTTCACTCATAGATCTTGTCTACCTCAGATTCCACTACAGTTACCTAAAATTCTTTTCTGAATATCGACTCTTCACATAAAGAATTCTCGTTTTAACATTTTGAAATTTTTCTCTAGGCCCAGATCAGAAGTCCGCTTGCTTAGACGCTTTGCACACAGAGCAACATGATTTATCTTTACAAGCAGCTGGAAATTGTCTCTCCTCCATTCATATCCGCCAGCAGCTTTACATTTACGAGCGTTATTTTATTGCGCTTTCCCGATGCAAAAACCAAAAGGTCGACCCGCCCAATAATAAACGCTTCACGTCAGATGTGTCAGTCACGGAAAAGAATTTGCATAAATATAAAACTGTAGAAGTGATCACGCCAGTAAAAGACACCGAAAAGGCCACTTTGGGATTAGCCCGAGTAGGTACAAGAGCAGCATTAAACTTCTCATTTGCTTTTCTTCGTCGAGCATGGAGATCCGGTGAGGACACAGAACTTTGCAGCGAATTACTAATGGAAGCTCTGGAGTCATTGCAAGGTCTTCCTGAAGCCTCATTGTTTGATACGTCACAAGTCTCCTCATTGTGGATCGAGGTTCTAGAACGGTCTATAAAATTCCTGCGACAAGTCGTTCTCGGTGATGTGATGGGAGGACGATGTGTAGTTCCTCGTGACGATCGACACATTGCCCTTTGTCTCCTTCTAGAACTGGGAGCTCAGAAAGGTACTTTAGGAGCTTCATTGGAAGCT
This sequence comes from Dasypogon diadema, assembly GCA_006980735.1. Classification (NCBI taxonomy): domain Eukaryota; kingdom Metazoa; phylum Arthropoda; class Insecta; order Diptera; family Asilidae; genus Dasypogon; species Dasypogon diadema. The sequence continues at coordinate 7,395 of QYTT01095175.1, forward strand.
GTAGTCTTGCTGTTGATGATGTGGGAGAAGGAAAAAGACACCGATGATAACCGAGAAATTCCTCAAAACGCTGGTGCACCACTAGTGCCTATTTTAAAAAGGTACGAGCGCATCTCCAATTATGGCATGCCCACCACACCGGATAATTTACCCTCCAGCGCCACTGAGTCCTTTTTAAGGTAAATGTCATTTTGTTTATTTCCTTGGGTTGACCAATTCTAATTTTCCCAGATTCTTAACACTGCCAGAACAGGAAACCTCCAACGTCGATTTAAAAAAGGCAGCTGTTGTCATAATCAGCCATTTGGACAGATTAGCCAAACCACATATGCCGGCGGCTTCAATGTGCGTGGCTGGAGTTAAATCGAACACATTCTTGGAGCAACAGCAAGAACAACAAGTTTTCGCCCTCGGATGGTTGTCTCTATATTCAGAAAACTATGGATTTACTGCAGAACCAGCTGTTGGAATCCCTTTGCCGGGAACTTCGAATAGTTATCCACAATATTCAGCTCCAAGCATAAATTTGAACTTTCAAGTGAGGCAGATTGTTTTCTCAGAGGATACAATACTCATTCTATCTCAAGACGGCAAAATCTACGGCCTGAAATTAAACAAGCCCGATGTGGAACCTCAGTTGGTCGATGACTGCTCTCATGCGAAGATTATAAGACTAGCAGCTCATTGTGAAGGGAAGCACTACATGGCATTGGATGCAGATAGCCAGGTATACAGCTGGGGTAGTGGCGAGGGTGGCCGCCTAGGTCATGGGGACACGAGCCCAAAGGAGTACCCTGCAAAAATTGTTGCTCTAACTGAGAAAGACGTATGTAATATTTTCTGCGGTTGCACATATAGCGCAGCAATTACGTTAAATGGAGATTTATTTACTTGGGGCCGAGGTACCTATGGACGTCTCGGACATGGAAATTCCGACGATAAATTAATTCCGCATCAAGTGGCTGCCCTCAAGGGGCATAAAGTTGTCGATGTGGCTCTAGGAAGTGGGGATTCCCACTCTCTGTGCGTAACCGAAGAAGGACTTGTTTTTGCCTGGGGAGACGGGGATTTCGGCAAATTAGGAAATGGCAGCAGCAATGGTTCACAAGTACCAATTCAAATTGAGACGCTTCCTAGAATTCAAAGAGTATATGCAGGATCACAGTTTAGTGTGGCTTTGTCCTATGAAGGGAAAATATACACATGGGGAAAAGGTCTTGGAGGTCGTTTGGGACATGGATTTATTGGAAAGAGTGTCCAGGGTGTTTCAGAAGTCGTGAACACACCTAAGCTAGTCCACTCTCTGGAAGGAAAGGTCATTGTGGATATAGCCGTTGGCGCTGCACACTGTCTAGCTTTGAGTAACACGGGAGAAGTGTTCGGCTGGGGCCGAAATGACTATCAACAAATTTGCCCACCTTCCATTTCAAAAAATCCCATCCTGGCGTCACCGATCCTTGCAACACACCCATCTGTGCGTGTATCTGGCATAGCTTGTGGGGCAGCACAAAGCATAATTTGGTGTCAAACTTCAGTAGTGGGGATAGCCGTGCGTATACCTTTCGTGATTGATTTATCTGAACACACTTTTAGACTTCTGGACCAACTTTTGGGAATGGTTTGCGGATCGGACGGGCGTCAAACACCAAGCCAGGAGTCAGAATGCATTGCAGTAGCCTGCTTGAATCTCTTGCGGTTGCAACTCCATTCACTAATTGCTAACAATTACCCTCCGAAATCCATTGGCTTGGCAGAAGGGTCTCGCCTTCTAGCTAGTCTAAAGACTCGAATACTGAATTTAGCTGGCGGGTCTTGCGTTTTGAAAACCATGCAGGAAGCCGCACAGTGGTGTCTACAAGTCGGCTGGAGTGTTTTGCTACCAACTGCATCAGAGAGGGCGCAAACATTGACGTCTTTGCTCCCTTCAGAACCAGGAATCTCAACATCTGGTCACCGATTCATGACCGATCTACTGGTTGGTTCCTTAATGGCTGAAGGTGGATTAGAGACTGCTCTGAACCAAGCTATTAGTTCAGAGTCAGATGATCAATCGAATAATGGCCATAACTTGCCGCTGCTTCATTTGATTAAACAACTTCTACGTAATAATTCTGCCTTGACTCAAGCACGATTGTCCCAACTCTTGGTCAGTTCGTCCTTTTTGAAGACAGAAGATGAATATTTGATGACAGCACCTGAACAAACTTCCCCAAGTTTGGATTTGCTGCATCGCTTTCAAAGGCTTCTATTGTCACGAATTCAACAAGCAGAAGATGAAGATACTACAGGAGCGGAAATTTTGCTGGGAAAGTACGTTAAAGCCGAGGTTGCACTCTGCACCATGTCTCTCCAAAAGGCACATGAGATTGCTCTGCAGGGCAAAGAAGGTGTGGTTGATGTTTTAAAATCAGATATATCTGATACCTTGCTACATGAGTTATTGATTGGACTGGTCCTTTTACACCGCAGCAAACTTAACATTTTAAATACCTTCGAATGGACTAAAACCTTTCTGCCACTTTTACATGCTTTGGACAACCTTAACAGGATCATTTGCGATAGTGAAATTCAGGTAAGTTCCAGATTCAAATGTGATCAAATTCCTCACTGTCAATATATAATATTTAAGGACTCAGACGATATGGGATGGCCTGGAATCATATGTCGTGGCACTCAAAAAGCATCTCCCATACCTGAGGAGCCGCCGCTAATACGAAAAAATGATTTGGAGAACCACATCCTCGACGGTGGTAAATGGATTATCCTAAATGGCTATGTTTACGACATACAGGACTACCAAAATGATAACCAAACTCTAAACGATCTACTCCAGACTGGCATAGGAAAAGATTTGACAGTGGAAATGAGCACGCCAGCAAATCGAGGTGCCCTTGAATACATAGCAAACCACCATAAAGTTGGGAAATTTGGACCAAATAGTGCAGACGAGAAGAACCAGAACCATCAGAATAAGGTCTTAACGCATTTTAACTCAGAACGCACCTTAGCCTATCTCCTGGGACTGCGGGCCTGCATTATGCAAGCTGGACCTCCCTTACAACCTGCAGAACTTCAATGTAAGAATCTTCTGAAGTCGACCATTCTAAGTGGTGGGCTCCAGATGTTACAGCCCACGAATCCATTTGATGAAGAAAAAGGTGAAGCACGTAGCAGTGCATCAACAGCCGGAAGCACACCAACAGAGCCTTCTAATCACATTCCCAGCTGTGAGATGCCCACTCAAACTGTTTGGCCTCGTACTCTGGTCCAACAACGAGTTGAAACCTTCCTGAATGCACTTGGGGAAACAAGACTGACGGACCCATTAGTCTCAGCTTGGATAACAATTTCAGAACGGTTTTGCAAGGAAAACAATCTCATCTGGCATCAGGAGTTCTCTCCTGAGCACCCAATCCAAGAACTGGAGCGTTTGCTTTCTGCGGCGCTAATACGCCATCAAAGTCTTGGACCACTTGTCCTCGCGGTAATCGATAGAGAACTGAGTGGTTTAAGCGAAAAACCACCTAAGCAGATAGCCGAAATTATCCGCACCGTCTATCAGACAAAGTGGACAGTAATTCGAATGAGACAGCAGTTGAACCGGAGCTACAAAGAAGTTTGTGCTCCGATGTTGGAGAGACTGAGATTCCTTCTGTACGAAGTTCGACCAACCATAAGCCTAGAGCAGTCTGGCTTACGACGTCTGCACATTTTGCACAAATTCCCGCGCTTTAGAAGCCTGGTCAAGAAAATAATAGCCGAGATGAGAATTGCCAAAAAGCAGTTGGCGTGTGCGAAACCGGAAGATATCCTGAATGTTACAATACAAAGCCAAAATGCGGCCCAAAAAAACTTATCTCAAGAAAACTTGTGCAAATATTCGTCTACGGAGAATCTGGCGGTGAAAAATGGCAGCGTTGAGAATCTTGCGGCCATAAACTCGCCACAGAAGAAAAACCTTTCGAATGAAAATCTGTTGGAAGTTGGCTCTGGCGACAACAATTTAATGAACGACAAAAAGCCTTTGGAAACAGGAGGAAAAACTCCAACGAATGACTTGAACTTTGCAGACAAGCAGAAGGAGGCGGAACAGTTTATCAACGACGTCGTGGTTAAGTTAAGTGAGAAGTGTTTGAAGACTTGCGATTCAGGAGAGCTTAGCATTGCAATAATGAATCAGATTGTCGACTTTGTAATGCAAGAAGTGTGTGATGTGGAAACGTTGCGTAGGGCGATGTACTGTCAAGTGCAACGGTTTCAAATTCGACGTCAAGGTCTTGAGATGTTCAGCGAACTTCTGCAGATCAATGGGTTGTTAGATGCTGTCCAGTACAACATGTTGAGTGGGTACCTGGGACTACATTTAAAGTGTACGAAAATGACCATTAAAAATATCCTGGATGATCTAAACATGATTACAGCGTTCCAAAAAGCAAGTCTTCTAATAGCACATTCCAAGATTATTGATTGGGCGGTATTAGAGTTACAGCGATTGGTTAACCAGGAGCAGATCTCGATAAAACAGAAATTCCATGGAGAAAGAGATAATTCAAATTTGGGCACATACGTATTTCTAAAGAAATTGCCCAGAGCTAGATTTCTACTGAGTGTGTTTGGGATTCTGGCTAAGGACATGGGTTCGAATGAGCTTAGCTTGCTGGTGAACTCTGGAACTTTAGGAACCATTCTGGGTTTGCTGCGACAAACTGGTGGCGACACGTTAACTGTTCGGAGTGGGAACGAACTCTCTGTTGTTTATGAGGACACGATATTAAAGGTATATATACCGAGTATCAGGGTTCGAGTCGTTAATTAAATCATTTTTAGCAAAAATCCAACAAAGCCAATTTATCTGGTCCTGAATTAGCCAAATTGATGAAAATTGGGACAAGAATTTGTCGCGGAGCTGATTGGAAATGGGGTGACCAAGATGGTAATCCTCCGGGAGAAGGTAGAATAATTAGTGAGGTCGGAGAAGATGGGTAAGTTTCTGAATTTTTATTATTATTCAAATACTGCGCCGTGTTCTTACATAGTGTAGTGTAAAATACTTATAGCTTTTAAGGGGAACAGAAGAGCGCCGTAGCAGTTTATTCCGCATATAATTTAAAATAAATTCGAAAAGTTACGGTGCTTTTTATTTTATGCAGCCAAGAAGAATGATTTCTAGAGTAATATAGAACGACAGCTGAGATAGGATCATTTTCTTTTCTTTTTTAATCTTTTTCCCCACATTGAACTCAGTTTACCTGTGCTAAGTGCTATTCTTAGCGAAGTATCTAGAAATTAATCATATTGTCAAGGATCATCAGTTTGGTATTTGTTCTAGCCGCCTATTTGAATTTTTGTAGCTGACATCTGATTTATTTGTGAAATTTCGGCTTACCATTTCCCTAATTTAAAGCTAAAAGAAAAAAGAATAAAACTATTTTCCAAGTCTATTCCATCTTCTTGGTCATTAGTAATTTTCTTTTTCTCCTAATTCAGCTGGGTCCGTGTAGAATGGGATACAGGTGCCACGAACTCTTATAGAATGGGGAAAGAAGGCCAATATGACTTACGCTTAGCTGACAGTGCATCGAACATTGTTTCTCCGGATGTTGAATCTGAAAAAGTTGACATAGTCGATGAGATTCAATTGTCAGGAGAATCTCATCCAACAAAATTTCTTCGATTATCATGCATAAAAATGCTTCAGGCGATTGCTGTTAGTCTTGGTCAACACGGCGATAGAATGGAAAGATCAGCAGTTTTCGGAGTTACCTCCATGTTTAGAGCTGTCTTGAGTGCAAAAACAGGGTTGATTACTTTGTGCAGCCTTGAAAGCTGGGCCACCCTGGGTTTTTTGCGAGCAATAGCCGGAAATTCGAAAATAATGTCGAGACATTTGACTACATCCGTCTGGATTAAACTTTACAAAGACATATTAGAGGCTCCAATCACTTGCGAGCAAGATGTCTATAAAAAGGTGCATTGTTTGAAATTAATGCAGGCCGTTTTCTTTAACTGGGATGACGAGAAGTTATCATATTGCGCCGACATCATTAAGGACATGTTTATGTGCCTGGGAAAAGTGTGCCTCTATTGTCCCAACGATTTATCTCTAATCCAAAATCCAGCAGACACGAAGTCACGAGTACTGCTTAGCGCATCCCACAGTGGTACTGTCGCTGAGGAATTAATTGCTCTCATTCGCAAGCTTCATACATTGCCTCTATGGAATTCTACTATTAACTCATTCCTGTCCCAGAAATTATGTGTTGCTGTCGACCTTATCGGAGATGGTGAAATTGACATCAACAATTTGGAGACTGAACGAATTTTTGTAATGGGAGCTCTTAACACAATTGGAGGATGTGATCCGAGACCGAGATTGGGATTGCAACTTACATATGAGGGATCCAGGGCAACTATCTGTGGTTTTACTCAAAAGGGTAAGTGCTTACTGTGCACTGAACACGAAACTTCCGGTGAACCAAAGAAAATCTCTATACATGCGGCAATCGATTGTGCAGACCACTCAGTCTTTAGCTTATCCCGGCTACCGCTAAATGAAATGTTACTAAATTCGTGGGCGGTTCTCGTGTATGGTCCAGGAGAGCGCAAAGAATCCATTCCCCGATGCATAGACGTACCTTTACTTCGACTGCAACAAATTCAGTTTGCAATACTGAACGCCAATTGCGTTTTATATAGACATCAAATAGCTCTGCGTCGTATCCTCAGACAAAGGTCGCCAGGTCTTTCCTCATATTCTTCAGATGAGAGTCTCTCTGATCAAGAAAATTTACCTGGAAATTCTGCGGACCCTGCGAAAAGTCAAGATGCAATCATTAGTGGTGACGGGCAAGAAGATTTAAATGAAGGTGAACTTCTAATACAAAGTATTCTCATGCGTGCTACTCAACCATCCCCGCTCAAAGCAACCTACACTTACCAAGAACTAGCCGCAGCTGCTCTGAATGTGTCACAGATGTTGGCCAGTAGCATTCACGCTGACATTAACGCTCCTTCACATGTTCCAAGGCCAGTTCCACCACCCGTTCAACCAACTTTGATCCATGGTGTTCCAATTTACAACGATGGGGTAAGTGCTTCGATACATTTAAGACAAATTATAGTCAAAATATTGTCTCCAGGTAGCAGACGAAATTATGACTCCGTCTGCAGGAGAAGATTCCTTCGCTCGAAATGGAAATAAGACAAAGCTAGCTTCTTGCTCACTTGTATCCCAAATAATGGAAATGGGATTCTCACGGAAATCTGTAGAGCTAGCTATAAGAATGTTAAGTAAGAGTTGCATGAACATCTGATCTAAATTTACACTAAAAATCTCTTTTCAGCATCCCAAACAGAGATTTCTCCTACTCCAGAACAAATTGTTCAGTGGATCCTGGAACATCCAGATTTGTGTCCACCTGTCGCATCTACTTCTGGATCCCAGTCAACAGAACTGGGAACTGAAGAAGTTGTAGAGGGCGTCAAGTCGTCACATGCTGATCCCGACTCAGATACAGATAGCGCTGACAGCAGCGAAACAGTTGAAGGATCTTCAATACAAGATCAACCTCAAACAGCGAAATATGCGACCCCCAAGGACTTTCAATCAGCGGATCAGTATGCCATGTACGTTCGTGGATTGGTCTGTCCTGGAATGACTGTCAAGTGCTGTCGAGATTTCGAGGAAATCCGCAAAGGTGACATTGGGACCGTCCTCAAAGTAGACACGGAAGGGCTTCATGACCTGAATGTTCAGGTAGACATGGATTGTTTGTAAATAGAAATATGTCCCTCACTGTTCTTGCTTTACAGGTGGATTGGCAAATGCATGGAAGCACCTACTGGGTATGTTTCGTCCACATTGAGCTTTTGGAACCACCAAAGGAAAAGCCATTGCTGGACCGAAATCCAATTGTTGTAGGGTCGCAAGTGCGTATAAAGTCCCAAGTTACAACTCCTCGGTATAAATGGGGAGCCGTCACACGAGGAAGTGTGGGAACAGTGACTGCAATCAATGGCAAAACTGTGACTGTCGACTTTCCTCAACAAGTGGGGTGGACGGGTTGTCTAAATGAAATGGAACTGATTACAAGTCGAGATGGACAGTCTACTTCGCGTTCTTCTGTCCCTCCGACTGGGAGCGATGGAGATTTAATAGACGACTGGTCGAGGTGTATTCGTTCACTCACCGTTTCATCTAACGAGACCTTGGCAAAGCATTTACTGGATAGATCGAACAACTGTTGGCAGAGTTCCTCTAGCAATCAAGGCAAGCACTGGATAAGACTAGAGATGCACGAAAACATCCTCATACACAACCTTTCTGTGGTAGTAAACTCTAATGATTGTTCTCATATGCCTTCTCTGATCGTGACGAGGGTTGGTGATAGCCTAGGGACCTTGAAAGAGTACAGGTAAGCACACAATATTTGTTTAGGCATACGAAATCTAATCGAGTTTTCTTCAGCTGGGTATCAGTTAAGCCAACCGACGTGAACGTACCCTTGCTGAACGATATTCGTCAGTACTATCAATGGATTGAGATCATGATTAAACAGTGCAGGAATAACGGTATTCAGTGCAAGGTTCACGGTATCAATATTGTCGGTCGTCGCAAGCAAACCGATCTTGATTTGATGCTCATGAATGCACAGTTCCTAGCATGCGAATATGATTCTCTGTGTGAGCCAAACACATCAACATCCTACACATATCCTGAGGACAAATCACAGAATGAACCTCCCTGCACAGTAATGGTCTGGGGTTTAAATGATAAGGAGCAGTTAGGTGGTCTTAAAGGGTCTAAGGTTAAAGTGCCCACTTTTTCCCACAATTTAAGTCATCTGAGGCCCATTCACATATCAGGAGGTTCCAAATCCCTGTTCATTGTCTCCATAGATGGCAAGGTGTATGCTTGTGGAGAAGGCACGAATGGTCGATTGGGTCTGGGTCATAACTGTAACGTTTCAACGCCAAGACAAGTGCCCGTCATCAGCCAGTACGTGGTGAAGAAGGTCGCAGTACATTCTGGTGGAAAACATGCACTCGCTTTAACTTTAGACGGAAAAGTATTTTCCTGGGGTGAAGGAGAGGATGGCAAACTCGGCCATGGTAACCGTCTCACCCTGGATAAGCCCAAATTAATTGAAGCTCTCCGTTCGAAAAGAATACGTGACATTGCATGCGGTTCATCGCACAGCGCGGCAATCACATCAGCCGGAGAACTGTATACTTGGGGTCTAGGCGAATATGGTCGCCTTGGACATGGTGACAATACGACACAACTGAAACCGAAACTTGTAACAGCTCTTTTGGGGAAGCGAGTGGTGCAGGTAGCGTGCGGTAGTAGAGATGCTCAAACCTTAGCTCTGACAGAAGATGGTATTGTCTACTCTTGGGGTGATGGGGATTTCGGTAAGCTTGGGCGAGGTGGCTCAGAAGGATCATCCATTCCACATGAAATAGACCGGTTAACTGGAGTTGGTGTGTGTCAAATTGAATGCGGTGCTCAGTTTAGCTTGGCACTGACTAAAAGTGGTGAAGTTTGGACGTGGGGTAAGGGAGACTATTATCGTCTCGGTCATGGCACAGATCAGCATGTGAGGAAGCCAGCCCCAATCCAAGGTCTACGTGGAAAAAGAGTAATTCACGTCGCAGTTGGTGCTCTACACTGTTTGGCAGTTACCGATAGTGGACAAGTTTATGCATGGGGTGACAATGATCACGGACAACAAGGATCAGGAAACACCACGGTCAACAAGAAACCTATGCAAGTTATAGGCCTCGATAATGTTTATGTCAATCGTGTTGCTTGTGGCAGCTCTCATTCGGTAGCTTGGGGTTTACCTTCCTCCCCGGCTGAAGACGATAAACGGGGACCTGTGCCATTTGCAACAAATAAGGATCCTCTAGGTTCTGCCAGTCTTGGAATATACGATTCTGAACCTTCGCCAAGTTCAACAACGAAGCAGCAACCAAAAACTTCACTTAGCGATACTCTTCTCTCACTGGAAACATATGGAGCTCGTCAAACAGCCTTAAATTATGTTCTGAATGCCATGAGCATCCTTCAGGCTCGCCAAATAATAGTCGCAGCACTTACAAGCCATAGTCAGATAAGCTCTGGTGATAAAGTAGCGAGTGAATGCGACTCCCCACAAGTATTCAAAGAAGTTGATAGATCAACAATTAACCCGACGGGAAATGAAGTTATTGCCCAAGGAGGAGGAGAAGGGCCAGCTGATGTCATGGATCTCGCTGTCCACGAACCATCACCCGAAATGGAAATAATTCCAGCGCCGCCTGGCCCTCTTAGCGCACTCCAAAGTTTGACAGGTTCTTTGTCGCTCTCCGCGTCCATTTCAAGCAATGCTCCTCACAAGCATTCTAAGATGTCAGCAAGCGCTATGTCAGTAATGGCAGCGACGATGACGCATCATGAGGAGGTAAGTGGTAAAGCAAAAATTCCCCGTGTAAACAAAATAATGGTGTAGAATTGTATGTTGACTTCGATATCGAAGTGTTTTAATTGACTGATCTAGTAAAACATATTTTTTCTGTATTTCTAGATGATAGGAGAAACAACCATAACTGGTTTAGATGACTTCACATCCTTGCTTGGAGAGTCAGAGGCTAAAAGCTTAGTTGAACTGTTGAAACTTAGCGTGGCTGGTAGAACTGGTCCACCTAGTACGGCGCAGACAATAGCAGACACTCTAACAGCACTAGGCTCCAATTCTCCAACTATAGGGTCGATGCTTCTTGAGACGAGTATTACCGAATTGGAGGACCTCTGCACTTCCAGGCACTGTTTGGGCAAAATGCCAAAACCAGTCGTACAAGAAACTAGTCACCCATATATAGACGATATCACCTTAGTCGGGCACGTAAAAATCCCTGGAGCTGAAGCTTTACGACTAGAATTCGATAGCCAATGCTCCACAGAGAAAAGAAATGATCCTCTTGTGATTATGGATGGGTCGGGTCGGGTAATAGCTACAAGATCTGGGCGAGAATTTGCACAGTGGGCACCAGAAATCCGGATACAGGGAGATGAAATGCGATGGAAATTTACAAGTGATAGTTCAGTTAACGGATGGGGCTGGAGATTTTGGGTGCATGCCATCATGCCTGCTTCTTTCATGCAAGAAATGGGTTCCGATAGGGCTGTGTTGTCCCAGCCATCTATGCCTCTCGTGATGGCCTTACTGGACTCTCGGTTGGGGCCGACCAATACCAATGTTCTGCTGCGTCTTGCTTCAGCTCTTGCAGCTTGTGCGCAGTTAGGTTCTTTAACAACCGCCCAACGTATTTGGTGTCTCAAAAAACTCCATTCCATCTTAAATTCAAAGCATGCTCCTAAGCCCTTAGACCCTTCATTAAACGCTATTTTGATGCCGCTTATCCCAGAACTTCTGCGGCAGTATGAATACGAAGAACCTCAAGTGCGGGGTGGCATCCATCTAATGCACTCGGAATACTTTAAGACATTGGCAGCCCTGGCGTGCGACATGCAGTTAGATTCCGTCGTGCCCCCTGGTGATATGCACAAGTGGTCGTGGTTTCGACGATATTGCTCTGCTGTCCGTGTAGCCCAAGCTTTGATAAAAAGAACAGAGTTACCGCGATCGTTCTGTATGGAAGTAAGGAAAAAGCTGTCTGAGATGATGCCATCCTCAAAGGAAGCAACGGATTCTTTCTCGGCGTTAGCCACATCTACAACATCGCTTTCCTCAAGCTCCACGAGTAATCCAACACCGCCACCCTCTCTGCAACCACAAACAGTGGTGAACTCACTTACACCTAGCACCAGCAACCTAATCCAGTACATCGACTCGGTGATGTCCATGTCTATGCAGGACGTTGAACAGAAGATTAACGAGCTCAACAGTTTCTTGCACGAAGACCACAGCCTCTTTAAGGCAGAACATGACTCCCAACTGCTTCAGTGGTTGAACCGTAGACCAGAAGACTGGGCCCTGTCATGGGGAGGAGCCAGCACAATATACGGATGGGGACATAACCATCGTGGTCAGCTAGGAGGACTAGAAGGAAGTCGCATTAAGACACCTACGCCTTGTGAGGCTTTGAGTCTCCTTCGTCCTGTTCAGCTGGCTGGCGGCGAACAAACATTGTACGCTGTAACGCCTGATGGAAAGCTCTTCGCAACAGGCTATGGAGCTGGAGGACGCTTGGGTATTGGAGGTTCGGATTCTGTCGCAACACCCACACTGGTAGAGTCCCTTCAACATGTATTCATCAAGAAAGTGGCCGTCAACTCTGGAGGCAAACATTGCTTGGCCTTAACAAACGACGGAGAGGTTTACTCATGGGGCGAAGGTGAAGACGGAAAACTCGGTCATGGCAATCGCATGAGTTACGACCGTCCTAAACTTATAGAAGCTCTCTCCGGAATTGGAATAGTGGACATCGCTTGTGGAAGTGCCCACTCCGCTTGCATAACGTCTTTAGGGCATGTTCTAACATGGGGAAAAGGCCGTTATGGGCGACTCGGTCATGGGGACTCCGAGGATCAATTAAGGCCAAAATTAGTCGAAGCTTTGCTGGGATATCGAGCAATAGACATTGCTTGTGGATCTGGGGATGCGCAAACCCTCTGCATTACTGATGACGACAATGTGTGGAGTTGGGGCGATGGAGACTATGGTAAACTGGGTCGAGGCGGATCAGACGGCTGTAAAGTGCCCATGAAAATTGAAAGCCTGGCAGGCCTCGGTGTAATCAAAGTAGAGTGCGGTTCACAATTTTCGGTTGCTCTTACTCGATCTGGCGCAGTGTATACTTGGGGAAAAGGTGACTATCACAGACTAGGACATGGCACTGTCGATCATGTCAGACGACCGAAGAAAGTTGCAGCTTTGCAAGGAAAGAAAATTATTTCAATAGCCACGGGATCTTTGCATTGTGTTGCATGCAGCGATGCAGGGGAAGTGTTCACATGGGGAGATAATGACGAAGGACAATTGGGTGATGGGACTGTAAGTGCGATCCAACGACCACGCTTGGTCACAGCTCTTCAAGGAAAGCATATAGTAAAAGTTACGTGCGGATCTGCTCACACTTTGGCGCTTTCAACATCCCAACTAACAGAAGGCGTACGCCCACCACCAAGTCCGCCTCTAGAATACGATCTAGTCAGAGATCTTCCACCAGAAGCGCTCCACGCCAGATTAGTTCTACTTCATCATTTTTCGGAAATTTTATGCCCTTGTTTAGCGATGCTACCCATTTCCGGAGACCTAAGTTTAGGCTCCTTAAAGGATGTGCTGGTGTATAGCATAAAGGAAGCTGCTTTCAGGAAAGTAATTCAGACGACAATGGTCAGAGATAAACAACACGGCCCCGTAATTGAATTGAACAGAATTCAGGTAAAGAGATCTCGCAATAAGTCGGGAGGTGGTTTGGCTGGAGTAGATGGAATGAAGAGTGTTTTCGGACAGATGGTCCAAAAACTGCCACTCTTAACTCAAGAGGCTTTGTCACTTCCCCATCGAGTGTGGAAAGTGAAGTTTGTAGGTGAGAGTGTTGATGACTGCGGAGGAGGATATAGTGAGTCCATTGCTGAAATGTGCGACGAGCTGCAGAATGGAAGTGTTCCTTTGCTAATTCCAACACCTAATGGACGTGGAGAAGCTGGTGCCAACAGAGATTGTTTCCTGCTCGATCCAACACTTGTTTCAGTTCTGCAAATGAATATGTTCAGGTTCTTGGGAGTGCTTATGGGAATTGCAGTCAGAACTGGCTCGCCTCTTAGTTTGAAGTAAGTACAGTTTTTGGTTTTATCATAGATTATGTAGAGAATTTAATGACTTGTACTCAGCATGGCAGAACCCGTATGGAGGCAACTTGCTGGGGAAAATCTCAGACCAGCAGACTTAACTGAAGTTGACCGAGACTATGTTGCCGGACTACTCTGCATTCGGGACATGGAGGATGATCCGAAAATATTTAACACTTTGGAATTGCCATTTTCGACTTCCTCAGCCAAGGGACATGAGGTGCCATTATCAACGAGATACACTCGAATAACACCTCAGAATCGCCACGAATACGTTCGACTCGCCTTAAATTACCGGCTCCACGAATTTGATGAACAAGTTAAAGCAGTTCGAGACGGGATGTCTAAAGTTGTACCCGTCCCTTTGCTGTCGCTATTCTCTGCATCGGAGCTTCAGGCAATGGTATGCGGCTCTCCGGACATTCCGCTTGGATTATTAAAATCAGTGGCCACCTACAAAGGGGTGGATCCAAGCTCCCCTCTAGTTACATGGTTCTGGGAAGTCATGGAGGAATTTTCAAATCAGGTTTGGCATTCAGCGAAATCAAGCTGATCTTCAGTTTTTTATTATTTGCCTTCTAGGAGCGATCTTTATTCCTTCGCTTCGTTTGGGGACGAACGCGTTTACCACGAACCATAGCTGATTTTCGAGGCCGAGACTTTGTTCTACAAGTACTCGACAAGTACAATCCACCAGACCACTTTCTTCCAGAAAGCTATACTTGCTTCTTCTTACTGAAGATGCCCCGTTATTCCTGCAAGGTAAGTTTACTTTTTGCCACTAATGACATGGTGTTAGTGACCGGAATTGTTTCAGGCTGTTCTCTTGGAGAAGCTTAAGTACGCTATCCATTTCTGTAAAAGTATTGACACTGATGAATACGCTCGCGTTGCTATGGGCGATCCCACCGAAGCAACTGGTAGCGAAGATAATAGCGATTTAGAATCTGTTGCTAGTCATGACGCTTAAGTTTATACGTTTAATAAAATATTGTGTAAGGTAAATGTTTGCACTTTTGAAAAACGATTTTCCTTTTTATGTTAAAAAAGGATACATTTTACAATTTGCAAAATTCCTATTTCAAAATTATTCAAAGTGCAAAATATGTCAATATTAAACATTTAAACAGATAGACGGTCCAACACAGTCCAAAATATTCTCTCAATATTTTCGACAGATGTCACACTTTGGAAAATTTTGAAATACGACTCTCACTCAATTCACATGCCCAAATATAATTTTAAAAAATTTTTCATTTTCAGCTTTTACAATCAATGAAATCTACCTAAAAGGTACGTAATTCGAAAGTTTTTTTTTTAATTTCATGTAGAACCGAAGCAGTAATTGAAATGCGAATTTTTGCCATTTCCATCTTTAATGTTTTTTGTGATGTCGAAATTGTTATAGGATTGTTACTTGAAAAAAATAAAACTAATAAAATTGCGTAGATTTTATTGTACCGTGAAAAAGAAATTTTAAGTTCATTTCGCATATCACACATTCATTTCAGTTTGTTTGATTTGCGGCCAAAACATTCATAGTGTTCGTAGGCGAACTACTACTAGAGTTACAATTTACGAATTTAAGTAAGATCCTGGAACAGTATTTCATGTAGGAAGTAATTATTTACACATGTCCTTTTTTCTATGATGCTAATGTTAAAAGAAATTAGAAAAGGAATTTGCCTGCCAGTAGCTTGAAGCGAGCAACATTTGAAATTTTTTCCTCCCTATTTTGAAAATTAAACGTAAAACTCATTCTTCTGTAGAAATTACCCGTAGATTAATGCATTTGTGTAGTTACTAGAAACATGTCGATCTCATTAATGTAAAATTTGTCAATTCGATTGGAGAATCAATTCGTGTAGGTCTAACCAAATGAAACGAAACAAACAAAAATTTATTGGGATTTCTGAAGACTTTGAAGAATTTTTGTTAAGTACATTGAATTGGCTGCTTATGTGAATTATTTACGTAGTTAAAAAACGATTTATTTGGACTGATTATGTGTACATGCTATAAAATTTGCACATATAAAAATATTTGTGGCTTTTATAAAATTTTCGTGTCTAAAATTATTGTGATTTGGAATTTTTTTGCTAGGCGAAAATATCAGACTTTTAGCTTCCCATAATCCTTAAGCATAGCTCCCACTTCCAAAGATATATGTAGATTTTACAGTTATAATAGTATCGATAGTTTTTATAGCAAATCAGATGGCCTTCTCCTAAAGGTGCAACTACTCCGCGTGTGATTCAGTTAAAACGGCCAGGCTTTGCATTTAAAAACTGTCGAAATTACTAACCTGTAGACATTAAGCCCAAATTTAATATTCACCAGTGTAAAAGGCAGAATAAAATTTGCTTAACTATGAGGTAGAAAAAAATATATATTAATGTAATAAACCAGAAGTTTTGATGTGAGTAGAACGAATTGCTTCAAGTTTTGATATTGCTAGTTGACGTGTGGTGTCAATTGTCAGTCTAAATAATACACCGACAATATTTTTACTTTCCAATCTACAATTTAAAATCCATTGGATGTAAACATTAGTCCTTGAGGTTTTCACACTGTTTTACTTAACTCATTTCTGCAAAGATATGTATTCTCCCATGTTTTGCTTACGATCTCTTCCCACTGTTCGACCAGTTTGACAATACCTCGTCGGTATAAATCAATGGATCTGGTCTCGAAGAAGCTTGCAAGCCATATTTTCAACTTCGCTTTACCGTGTAAATGTAAATGAACGCCCCGCATTTCGCTCGATAATATTAGGAAAAGATGGTATTCTATCGATGCGAGATTCTGAGAATATGGTGCATGCAAAAGAACCTCCCACTGAAGCTCTTAAAGGGCCATTTTGAAGATGTTGGCAATATGATACCTTGCACTGGTTATTTTCAAGAACATTGTCTTTTTGGTATGGAAATCTTGTTAGATCGAGGTGTTGCTTGCTCGCTAGCAGTCATCCACTCCTTCAAAAATTCCTGTTTTCATTGCCCTAGCTTTCAAAGTATCATATCTGAAGGAAAATGATCTTTCAGTAATTATACCTTAAATATATTGTCTTTGCATTGGTGGAAAAAAGTTACAGCACAGATAAAAATTATAGAAATTTTTAGTTAAAATGAAACTATGCATTTTTCATGGAATTGCACACGTACCAGGGATGATAGAGATCTTCAATCTCATGGTTTATGCTGGTGCATGAAAAAAAGCGGTAAGTTTCAACATTAAGGATCTTCTTATTTATATCTGCCCTGCTTGTCTTAATTAAATGCAGAAACGAGACTTCTCAGCCAGATATAGTTCTGAATAAATGATGAAAATTGTGTTAAGGCTCCTGCACTGGCCATGCAAGAACATGAAACATTTACCTTTAACGATTCTAAACTACCATTCAAAAAAAAGCATTAATCTTGGAGTTAGTAGTAGTAAAAACTATAAAAAGGAGCTATTCACGAAAAGCCTTCAACCGATAAACATACAACATAAGAAATTGGGAGTTGGTGTAATATGTAGACTGGCAATGAAATCCTCTTTGTTTGTATAGAATAATCACATTTTAAGAATCTCATCGCCATCAATAGTCACGTAATTTAGTCAGCAGTAAGTCGTCAACTAGCATTTCGTTTAGTCTCTCCAAGTACTCCTATTATGAAAAGTAAAAATCCAGCAACTAAAGCAAGTTTTTTAATGCCATCAGGCTGATATCTTCAGAAAACACAAAGGTGAGACTGATGACACCATTGAGGCGAAATATAAATCTAGGGCGGTACATCCGCACAATCGTTTTTTTTTATTCATGTTCTTCTGATTACCACCACCACCACCCATCATGAATTTGGTTATAAAAAAAAAAAAACAAACAAACATAAAAACGTAAGAAAATGAAGAAGAAAATAATGACAGAAAACACTAATATTATTTTTCCACGAAGAAAGGATTATTTTAACACGAAGCATTTGTAAAAACATAACTTTTCTATTTAAGGAAACTGTAATCAGATTTAATGTGGGAGTGCGAGTTTTTCTTAGTTATTTTTATATATTCAACTTAGATTTAAGAGCTCTTTTGGACTATCGACTTATGTACACCATTTCTGTGTGCTTTGTACACTCATCATGTATTGTGCAATTTTTTGTTAAAAGTTCCATTTAGTCACCACCAAACAACAAGGCATTTTATAGTGAAATTCAGCTGTGTTTAAGATATACTACTATTTATTTTGTTAGTTTTCATGTTAATTTGAAAGAAGCAGACATTAACACAAATTTATGTTCGATTAATAAAGAGAAATTACCGAAATAATGCAGTATCAGTGCATTTTTATTAATATTCCTATATCAGTGTATTTAAGATTTTTCCCTTATTTACTTTGAATGTGCACAGTCTCGAGATGATTGCTTAACTTTTTCATGAAATTCTGAGAAATGTAAAAATTAAAAAGAAGCCGGCCAACGATTAGATATTTTCCAGATAGATTTAGCAAAATAAAATGTCCTGTAATAGGAAAGGCTCAACATTTCTTAACCTGAGATACGTAGAAAGTACGTACGCGCTACGGTTGCGCTTTTTCTAATTGAGATTAAAATATTCTCCCCAAATCCTCAGTTCGTCCTGTTTCATGTTTACGTCCGTTTGTATAGCATTTTCCCCAGCCTACTAAGGGAAATTTACGTTTAAAACTGGCATTGACAATTCCCCAAAGTTTCGGCAATGTATTTTTGTTAAATGGGGGATAAAGCTTCGCATCCAAAATTAAACTGGTTCTCATACAATTTCAACGGTAATACTATCAGGGGCAGAGCCAATGTAAGTACAATCGAATTACTCATGTCATAGTAGTAGTATATAAAAAACAGAGCGATCATTTTATTCATAGGTCGCAAAAGCCACGTACGCTTTTATAGCACTGAGCTACATTTTCTACAGGCTAAAACGAAAGCAATGATCAAGTTGAGGTAGTTTCTAGGCGAGTCAAAAATTACAACAACGAGAAAATTGGATAGCGAGCGAGTGAAGAATTTATTTAGTAGCACATGTCCTGCTATTTTATAGAATCTTTTCAAGAGAAACAAAAAATAAAAATGAATTAAGGATTTGGGGGAAAATTATTTTATTCGTCTTTCACGTCACACTTCTGATGACGTGGGAAACAAGAATTTAATTTAATCCAAAAAAGTAAAGGACAGGCCCTGCTGCTTCTGTACTCTCTGGCAAAATTTTTTATGCGATGTAAGTTCATCTTGATTTTTTAGATCAGTGCAAAATGGGAACGGTTAAGTCTAGTAAAATATATAGTAATCCCCTAAAGACATCCGTGGCTTGGTGGATATTCGTGACGACCTGTATTCGAAATTCAATCGCATCTACAAAAATGCTTAGGTTTTTTCGTCGACAATAAGTCGACGGGCTTGGAGTGACCAGGTGGTTTTAAATCCACAATATAATCAGCAAATCTAGTTGCAACATTTATAAAAAAAAAGACAATCATCGAAATATTTTTGCGAGCAGGCAATTACTCGAATTTACTACCGACAATGCCCAAAAACCTCCTCGCCCTCAATTTGCAAATAAACAACTCGAGTGTAACGATCAACTGTTTTATTCTAGCGAGTTATATTAAATTCTCAAGTAAAAATTTACAATCTAAAGCTCACTAAATCTATTGGTACTGAGTCCTTTACAAAATAGAGTTCGACAATATGTACACGAGATGATCACTTCATAAATAGCATAGTAGTGTGTGAGGCGATGAAATATAAAATAAAAGGGGGGGAGGGGGAGTATAAGATAAGGTAGCAAAAGAAAAAACAAGGGGAAGGAATTCAGTTTTGCTCCAATGAAAATTTGGAGGCAGAAGCAGAATTTCTCTTAAAGCTGCACACGCCACTTTCATTCACACGAGCACCGTTTTAACAACAAATTTTCAAATTGGATCCATTCGCGTCCAGCAAACATGCACCACCAGTCCACCACACCGCAATTCCTGAATCAAGTGTTCCTTCTCCTCCCCTCCTCCTTATACTCTCTCTCTCCCGTTTTGTTATTAGCACAGTTTAGCACTGGATTGTTTGGCTGTTTGCTCAGCATCTGCGGCAACTTCTCCAAGTCATGTTCATGTTCATCCGATTGCAAGGACATAATTTTCTGTTGTTGTCCGGTCCTAATCTCCACAGTGGAAAAGATGAGTTCTTATTCTAATTTTAGTTCTATTGGACATGAAAAGATTTTACAGCGGATGTCGACCATTGGCCGTGTTTCCGTAGTAGGGTCGCTCTGGTAACTTTGGTGGTGGATTTGGAACTGGACGACTAAAAGTAAAGAAAAAAAAGTGAAATAAGACTGAAAAGTGTATCTTCCAAAAGGCGTTCATGCGTGGAATGAGAAATGTGAGAGATAATAAAGGATAATATGAAAATTTTAAAAATATGATTACAAACGTATCTAAGTTACTTTTCTAATGGTTCTGTGGTGTAGCAAAGCTCTTGTAACACAAAAACGTGAAGCTGCTGAACAAAAAAAAAAGATGAAGACGGGAACAAAACAGCTAATGGAGATGTACAATTTGATCGAAACGATAATAACTTAAAATCACAGATGATGTCCTCAATGCTGATCATTTGATGTGCTCTACATGAGCCACGTTTACGTACCTGTTTTTGTTTTTTTTAGATGTCTTCTCAGTTTACTGGTTGTACCAAAGAAATTGCAAGAAAGAATCGAAGTTTCAATGCTAGATAAGTAGTCAACAATCATCTCATGAAGATGCAACTTAGTATGCCTGCAATGCCTCTGTTTTCAAATACTGGTAAAGGATAGAAAAGATTCTCTATTTTCATTATTAATATAACTTCAAGCTTCAGAACAATTCCCATAAAATCATTCTCAGAGTCTTATTCAACGGGAGTCAAGTGGTACACAATTGATTTTGACGCGAAGAGACCGTAAGGGAGGCAATTGATTGTTTAGAAAGATCTGTTCATGTAGATGGGAGCGCAATACGCAGATGGAAAGAACCAAGATTAAAACGGGAACGTGTAGGTAACTACTGAGAGTATGCAAAAGGATACATTGCTTTCGGTGAGAAATGGTTATGAAAATGTGGTTTTCAGCGACGAAAAGAAGCAGGTCCTGATGGGGTTTCTTGCAGGACAATGCGTCGGTGCTGCACACACAAAAATGTTTTACTCCAGCCGAAGTATTGAAGTAATGGCATGGACAGCCTGCAGCCCCATCTTGAACCCAATGGAGATTCTCTAAATCTATACATTTTTCCTCTGCGTAGGATGTTACACATATTACGAAATTCATTGAATCAAGTCAAGTATAAAAAAATAACTGGGCAATCATGAAAATTACAAAGAATTCCATTCATTTACAACGCATCTTTTTTATTATTTTATTTTTATATAACAGAATTCTCTTCACTTTGTTACCTCAGTGGTGCTAAACCTTGTCTCGTTCGTCACGTAGTCTGTAGTCTGTGTCCCTACCACTCTCTACCTATGCAACAATGAAATATAATAGTAGTAGTAGTAGTAGTAAACGATATTTCTTTATGATACGCTGTACGCTGCCACTTTTGTTTTTGTTCGAAATGCATCTCTTCACTACTTAATGATTTATGAAATGAGATTTTCAGTTATAGTTACAACAACAGCAAGAGTTTTATATTCAATTTGATAACAAGTTAAGAATTTCATCAGAGAGATGATTTCATTTTATTTTCTTTTTAAGCTTTCTCTCATTCGTTACTTCTAATAGTCGAGTTTTCTCCTCAAATTTTGTTTTCAATTAGTTTTAGTAACATTTACTTATGGCCAACTATTTATACACTTAAAGCACTAGAAATTAACAAAATAGAGTGCCACTTAAACGATGTACACAAAAACAATATTTTCGCGTGCAATCACATTTTCATGTTGGTGGATTTTCTTTTTTTATTTATTCATTTATTTTTTCTTTTATAAAGCTGTTTCATGATTTCAAGGGATTCATTCAAGTAATCACAGTATCGGTGGTGAGTAGTGTTTCTTGTTTTTTGTTTTTTCAATATCTTGAGGCACAAAATAGCTGACCAATAAATTTCAGGAATTTTTGTATAGCTTGATTGTGCCAAGTATACCGGCCCTAATCGGAAAACGTATTGAAATTCCATGAAACAACCTGATGATCTTATATTAAACAATTTTTTTTTACATACTTAAGAAAACTCTACAATTTAAAATTCCCTAACGATTTTTTTCATTTCCATTTTTATTTTACCTAAAGCACTTTAACAACTGTTGAACATCCAAAACGCAATGAAAAGAGAGAAGACTACTTGAGTATTTGGATAAGTTTTATATATAAATTTTTACTTTTTGGAGTGCTATTTTTGCTCATTTTATACCTTTAGCCTTAAGTTAGAAACAATAAGTATTTTGTGTTTCGTGTAAGTTGAAATTAAAAGCGGAACATGAAAAACAAATCTCCGTGGAAAGCAAAAAAAAAGAAGAAAAAGAATTTCAGTCTTATCAACAAATATTTAAAAAGAAAACTGAAAGTAAGCATTGTTTGTTGTTTGCCTCTAATGCTTTCATACTTTTACCTTGCCACGACTTTCGGAAACCCCCACGGGAGTGTTCAATTGTTTTAAATGAGATCGAGTAAATTAGGTACGTCAGTACGTGTTCCAGAAAATCACGTAACACAGATTTAGCTTTAGATATTTTAAGAGTAATCTTCTATGGAATGAAAGACAATTTTACGGCTGTGCATTTTCACGTGCTAAAAGAGAGTCACAATGAGGCGAGGCAGCAAGATCAGAATTGCAAAGAAGGGATAATTTATTTTGCTACCATAAATTAAATAAATTCAACAAATTGGAAAATATAATCGTAACTAACGAAAGGCAACAACATAAAGAGATTTTTTTATTGGTGGGGGCGAGGATGAATTTTTACTTTTTTTATTATTATGGACTCACTATTAGACGACATCCACCCGCTAAGAGTAGCAGTCGAAATATTTGGCGATCACAAAGAGAAGAGCGTAAAATGCCAGAAACGACAAAGAATGAGGAAAAAACTTTAGAGACTAGCAAAAAACGAATTCTACAAGCAGACAGAAGGTTTTTTTTGGAGTACATCATATCCAACTTACGTACAGAAATCAATATAATAAAGTTGCATCATCATGAGAACGTTTTACTCAAGGCAGCGAAAGTTTTACCGCTCTTCTTTTACAGAGAAGAGAAAAGTATAAATAATGAGGTACCTAACCTATCATGACCTTTGATTTTGCCGTGAATAATTCATATGCAAAGAGATAGCCAATGCGAATTTTTCATACATTTCTGGAACATATTTAAGGCATTGCAGCTGAAATACAAAATGTACGACAATATTGAGGGAGTATCATGTTGCTGCAAATTTTACAGATAGACAACAGATGTAGGTTAATACTTCGAAGGCAAAACATTTCACATAAACATTTCCGCAGCAAAGAGCGTGAAATCGTTTTAAAAAAATACAATACATATATACAAATTAGTGAAAAGCAAAGCTAACCCAAAAACCAAATATTAATTAACAACAAAAACTCAACTAAAAAACTGCAGTAGGTGATCAAACAAAACTGTAATTGACTGCGAAAACACATTTTAAACAGCTATTTCTCTCACATTAGACATATACTGGATAACATCGGTAACCTTGTCCCTTAGGTTAATATTTGTTTCTCAGCAAGACTTCAACAAAAATTACTTATTAATTTGATTAATTCTACACTATTAGATTAGATTCGATTAAAAGCATCTCAGATTTGTTGTTTATTAATTAGTATTTATCAATATCAATTCGACTTATGCCTAGTAAACAATGTGTTGCAAAATGAAAACAAACAGAGCAAAAGAAAAAAAAATTTTCTTTACTTGAATTTACTGGCGAAGACGTTCGAAAGTTCATTCATGGCTGCGTTCGTAACTGCCTGTCCTACGGCCTGATTAACCTGTTGTCGCATATGCGGAGGAATCATCTGTTGTGCGGATGATGGAGCACCACCAATTCGACTAGATTTGTAATTTATTTTAAACACATCATTGTTATTATTAAAAGAATAGATAAAACAAATAAATAAATCAAAGTAAGAAGAGATATATAACATAAAAATTCCCGAAAAGTTAGTTAGTTAGTCCAACTATGTAGTCCTCGAGAAAGTTAGATTGCGAGAAGATATTTAGTGAAGCATTTTGTGTCAGAAAATGGCGATTTTATTATTTACAATGAACAAAACACAAAACAGTGACGGTCGAAATGATAGGTAGGACTATACAGGACAAGTCCTTCTTAATCCAATTCCCTAAAATTCTTTTTTTACTGTGTAGCTAAAACTTAGAGGATGCGCCGTGATGATAATAATTTCTATAGAACTGATATTTTTCTGTTCGGTTCGGCATAATTATCGAATCTACTGCCTTTTGAAAAATAGACATTTTGAAACTTAGCATATATTTTCTTATATGGCAAGCTTAGAAATTTTTTAATTTCAACTCTTCGTTTTAACTGCATTTCATTGTGCCACTGTGCGACAAAATATCTTGCAACCTATCACTTTGCATTTTTCATACAAGTGTCAACGCTGTATTTCGGAAAGTTAGCACCACTGCCTGGCGGTTTGAACACAATTAAGTTTTCCATAGCTCTACGGAACGATCCAGCTTAGAAAACAAACTTCATAATTCATTTCGATCCCTCACTCAATTCCATATATTGGAGATCAGCAGACTAAAACTATGGTTCTTAAATTTTCTAGTATCATTTTGCTTTCATAAAACAGCAGATGACTGTTAATCTCCACCAAACCTGTGCTAATTGCACACAAATCTCGGCAGTATGACACAAAATGCTTTTACATTAGGACAGCCTTTTGAGAGTAAGACAATTTTTATGAAATGCTTTTCTAGAGAATGTTACTACTTTAAAAATTAAATAAGTAAATAAAATATAAGAACTTTCCACGAAATGATGCCACAAAATCTGACTCTTTCTTAATTATTTTAAGTAGATAGTGCCATGAAGTATTGGAAGATTATTTACATGTTGTAATGTAGATCAAAGTTTTTTACAATTGGAGTACAAATGTTAAAGAAGTCTCCAAAGATTTTCAATTGTGAATTCTTAAATATTTCTTCCTCAGACAAACAATCAGATTTTGGGCATTCTGAGCAAAATAAAAATTCTGAAAAAAAAATCAAATTCGAGGTAAATGAGGAATAAAATATGTTTTTAATAACCTTACAAATATTTTACACTATTGTCCTAGAATTACGTTAATTTTCTCAGGTATTATTTCAGAAATAACAATTATCATAAGTGTTGTGTGTGTATTATAAACATCAAAAAATGTGAGTAAAACAAGTGAAACAATATCATACAATTAAGAGTAAATTTTCGTATCTTTCTATTTTCACATTTTCTTTAGTTCCTTTACACTAGACTTTTTTTTATGGAATGTAACTGTATTTTCCTTAAATCTAAATTGTGTGTGTGCATGCAATTGCATTAATAATATTATTTATATTTGGTTTATAATATTATTTTTATTTACTTAATTTAGCGCCGCCTGTATGTCACCAATGAAACGAGAGAGAGAAAAGAAAGAGAGAAAAAAGTTCTTCTGTTACCAAACCAACACCACAAGACGAAAATATTTTTCTAAATTCTAAAGTCATGGAACATTTATGAGAATTCACAATTTAAGCACAGTTTTCAGATAAAATGAGAGTAACTTAATGAAAAGAATTTAGTAACGAATTTGGTGAAAGGTAACCTTTACTATAGTTTTGCCAATAAAATCATTTTCTTAATTGAGAAAATTACAATAAAAAATATGATCAGCCATGCAAGAATGTTTTCAATTTGAGAAATATTTGTTAACGATATAATTGCAAAATAACACTGTCAAATGCCGTGCGAAATTTATATAACAACCATTTCAAAGCTAAATTTTGTTTGTTAAAAGAAGGAAAAAAAAGTACATCGCTTTAAAGAAGGCCAATAAAAACAGTTCTTAAGAAACAGTTTTAAAATTAAAATAAAACTTGTACACTTTTACTTAACCTTTTTTATAAATGTTTACGCACAAATAAACTGAGATAACTTATTTTGTGTGGGTACAAGTGACTGTAATTTCTACTTGCTCATATCAAACTTTGTATAGCTTTCAATAAATATAAAAATATGTAAAACTATCGGCTTTTCCAGGCTATGTAGACTAAGGCACAGAAAAACTAGTTGTTTCAATAGTTCAGTGGTTTAAAGAGTTCAACCGACAATTGAAAAGTTACTAGTTCGCACTTTCTGTCTAGGAAAAGAGTGACTGATACAACTATTCTTGTTTTCAGTAACAAGTAATTCGTTTAACTTGGAAATACGTCGATACCAACCTGGTCGACTGCTGACAGCCGAGTATAGGAGCCACCTTTTCACGGATTGAAAAAAGGAACATAACATTGACGTCAGCTGGAGGCAATCCTATTGAAAACGTGTGGGGATATCTAACGACAAAACTACGATGAAAACTATTTGCACTATAAGAACTTATTTCATCTCGAAAATGTTCTAATCAGAACAAATGGTTGGAATGTATAAGGTAGTGGTGCTTATGCAGTATGTACAATGCAATGCAATGCACTTAAAATTGGGTACGTTAACATTAATAACCGTTAATAATAACTACAAAAAGAATATCCTTTTTACTTTTTGAGCCCGCTTTATCAATCTGTGGATTTTCAACAAAAATACCATCTTTCAAAATTTCATTTTAAAAAATGACATTTTTATTTGACTACACAAAAAACACGGATTTTTTCTACGTCCCTTTTATAAATGAAATAAATTCCTTAAAAATGGAAAATATGTATATAGGTGTGTAAATTCAGGTACCTGTTTCGAGGTATTGTTTTTATCGGTTTAATTGGAATATTTTTTTTGTAACGTAAGCAGGAAAGGTTGTTTTCATTTCCGAAAGGAACACCGATGTCTTTCTGATATTTAAAACGTAGCAATTTTCCAATTTCGCAGTATTAAAGTATAATTAAGCCCTTCGGCAAAAGCATTCTAATCTATAAACGAAATTGAGTTACATCGTTCTTATTTTTCTGAAAAATGTAGTTGTATGGGCTTTTCTTGCAACAATTATCGTACCCAACATTTCCCTACTTTTATTGTGTATGCGTGCTAGTTAAACCAATTACTGTTCCATGAGAAATATTTTACAATATAATGTGTAGATGGAAGTTTTGAGTTCATACAATAGCCATGTAGAAACAAAATTACAAGCCCGCAGTATATATATATGCTCTTTACTACATATAAACTTCATTCTGAAACTAAATGACAGTGACAATGAAAATATGATCCTCGTTACCTGTTAAAAATGATCCGTTTTCATGAAATTACATTAAAAAGCATGAGAAAAAGGAAGGAAGAATTTGCAGAGTACGCAAAGAGAGAGAGAGTGGCAAATTTAAAATCAAGCTTTATCTTGGAAAATAGTCTTACTCGAAAAAGGCTACCTTTCACTTCTCAAATGAGCATATAAATAAAGGCAAAGGACTCGATAAATATTTATTTACACCTGAAAAGTCAGGTTGCAATGTACACAACATAGAAAAAAATGATAACAAAAAATAATCTAAGTCAGAAAGAAAAAGTATAAAAAAAAACCAAGAAAAATATACTTACGATGGAACCAACGGGGCTGGAAGAGCTTGTCCTGATGGTCTACCCTGGGGTAGTGGTGGAGCACCACCTGGTCTGTTTGGAATAGCTGGGGCTGGACGCCCTGAAGCTGGTGGAGGTGGTGGACCACGCCCTGCAGAACTACCCAATGAACCCTTACAATTTAAAAAAAAAAAATTTAGTATTCCCAAAACTACAAAAACAGCAACAAAAAAATACTTGTGTGGGTACTGGTTTTCTAGGGCCACCAGGACTCGGTGGTGATAACCGTGGATTATCCAATCCACTTGATAGCCAATCGTTCTTAACTGGTGGTGGAACTGGTGTTGATACAGTTGCCATTGATACGTCACCTAGAAAAGTGAAAAAATTAAAAATACAGTACTCGTGAAAGATATTCTTTTGCGGCAATTTACCAATAATTCTGAGGGCTTCTTTACAGGCATGGTACATCCGCAACATTTCTTCTCGTTTTGTGGCCTCTTCAGGACTTTCTTCCATCATTTGTGCCTATAGACAAAAAATTTATCAAAATACTTTTAGAACAGATATCTCGAGAATAAATATCACTTGATCTCCTGTGGCATAGAGATGGGCCAATAGTTCACCATTAATAAAGTCCTTAGCATTGTTGATAATAAGCATCATAATTGCCTTTGGTACCATGTCACGTGTAGTTTTCGTGACAATTTTCATATAAGAATCCACCAAATTGCGAATTGTCTCCACTTGACGTTCTAATTGTGGATCTAGTGAACTTGTGTCAGCCTCTCCGGATTCCTGCAACGAGATTAGGATCAGTTTTATACAATGCAACCCTCCACAAAACAATTCTAACTACATTGCTGACTAACTCAATTTACAGTTAGAATAAGTTCTGGCAAATTATTGTTAATTCTTTAGCATTTAAGAAACAACTATAAAAATTGTTCAGTGTTAAGTTTACCTCCTTGATGGGGGGTTTAAAAGCATTCAATGTTTTCGTGTTATAGTCTGGCTTAACAAAGCACTAGTTATAATACGCTACACCATTACTTGCTAACAGATGTCCTGTTATTTATACCAAAAATATGTGCAAAACGATGGGGTATATAATATATGAGATATTTACGCACGCATTCCAAAAGTAATCGTCCCTACTGCGCAACCATAATAAGAACAATACACAAACGAAAAGAAACCAGAAACTAATTTCTGAGTGTTTGTTTATACATGTAGAAAACTTAAATGAATTTACTTCTGTCAAAATAAACAATACCAGATTATAAATTTTCTGGTTAAAAATTCGTCCTTTCAAGAAGAAAGTGAGACCCTGATATTTGAATTCATATGTGGAGTTTAACTTAGGAGCTATGAGATTATTGTACTCATTAATGTTAATTAATCCTTTGTGACTGTCTCTTTTGTAAAATCCATCCAACCGTTTTTGCATTTCTTGTGATTTTAATTTTAAGTGAAAATAAAAGATTTTTAAATACACGCCCCCGTTATTTTGTTGCTATAATTTCTACTTCTACATCCCAAAAGACTAACTGACTGAAGATCATTTAAGGGCCTTATCGCGTTCCCACAATTCACACAACTCTGGCATATTACTGACAGGGCTGAAAAATTCTGTACTGGTACCACCCCCAGCTCACCCCACATTCTGATGCATTAAAAACAAACACAGGAGAAATTACCATTAAAAGCAATGTAATAGTAGATCGTGCGTTTACCGTGTTAATTTATCAGAGTTAGAGTAGGCAAATTATATTGTGAAATGCCTGAGGTTTGCGATTTTCATAATTTTCATTTCTTAGCTCTAAATGACGCTTTAGTGCTTCAAGAAAATTCACAGAATATACTGTGAGTTTTTTATATCTATTGTGTTCTTCAGGCCAATAAATTTAGACCACTTGAACGAACCAACCCGAATCGACAAATCGACGCTTCCCCTAGAATATCCATAATTTCAGTTTTATGTAAAAGAAATTTAAATAAGTTCACACTAAAAAAATTGTGTTGTAAAATACACATAAAAGTTGAATACAATTTCCAAAAAAGAAATATACAAAAAATAGTTGATTGTCTTAGAAACAAGGGCTGTAACTTCTATAGAAATTAGAAAATCGCAAGTTTACAACGAAACTATCGGAGGAAAAAACAATCCTCGTCCTAAATGAATCAAGCTGAAGCATGCTGAACTGGTTACTAAAAAAATGTTTTATATTTCTTTCTGGCAAGTGCCAAACAAAATTTACAAAATAGTAACACCTTTACACCAAAAATATATTATAAACCAGACTCGATTTAAAAAATGAAAATACATCTTCACACTAAGAGAAATAACAATTTTAGAATTCTCTTCAAAACAAAAGCAGTGAAAGACGTTTATGAACAAAAACATGAAAAGTTTCCATATCACCGACTTATAATTAGTAGAAGAAAAGAAGGAATAAGGAAGCCAAAACCAAACCGACATCAAGAAGAAATGTTGTTGAGATTGTTTTATGTGAAATTACACAGTGGACAAAAGGTGGTAAGTGTGAAAGAATAGTGTGTTTGTAGTATTATAAGTTCATTGTGTGCATCGAAAGACTTGCAAGTGTTCTGGTACACAAGGAAATACCCAAAAACCAAGAAAAGCCAAATTAGAAAAAAAATATTGTTTTTTGTGAACAGGTCAAAGAAAAAACCGGAATGATAAAAAGCAACACAGTAAGGTAGGTAAGTGAATTTAATCTAAAAAATAAACTGGAACCAAATAAATAAAAATAAAAAATGGGAAGGGAGGACAGTCGGGGTGGAAAAATAATCAACACCCAAAAATGCAAAACTGAACGTAAAATGGAACAAACCTCTTGTCCTTCGCCCTGTTTGTTAAAAGAAAAACGATTAATAAAAATATTGAAAATAAAATTTGTGAATTCACACAGCATCACTAAGATGGAGACATATGTTGTAGCATTCATTCGGAATTTTTTAGTTCTGTCCCAAAACAAATTCGCTTAAAGGAAATTATTTAAAAAAAATACTACACTACCCAAACTCTTCAAAGATAACCCAAAGCACCTCAAATCTTCTAAAAATACCCTAAAAATGCTTATCATGGGTTTGTTTAAAACATAAAATGGCAAATAGGAGAAATTTTTGATGTGAATTCAAGAGGATAACTTTTTTAATATTCACAAATAGGATTCTTGCTCTGCATAAAACTTCGTAATAGAAAAAGTAAAGGTTGGAGCAATGGAGTTGAAAAATCAACTGTTCCTCAAAATCCTTCTTTAGTGATACTGCGTACGTACAATCAGAAAGTATAGAGTGATAATAGTAACTTTCAAAGTGTACCAAAATAGAATAAAAAGATCGTCGCTTACCTCTTCTCCGTTCTCTTGTGATGCATCTTTTTCTGGGTAAACTCCAGCTCGTAGGAATGACGCTTTCCATGAGTCAACCTCATCTACACTTTCACACGATAATTCCAATTGCTTATAGTCCTGGAAAAAACATGAAAAATTATTCCTGCATTAAATTTTTGGTATGGTGTTTCCTTACGTACTTTGTATACATTTCTGCCATCAGGGCTGAACAAAGCAAATGTATGTCGCCGAGACATAAATCCTTGTTCAATATCACGCAGTTTTAAACCATCCAAAGGAAGCATGAATTTCTTCTCTTTCTCATCTTCATCCTTGAACCACGAAATACTTTCGGAAGTAAGAACAAACCAGTACGGACGAGAGCCACCTGAAAAGTAAAATATAAACAGTTTTTTGGGGGGAACATTTTATAATTTCATTTTAGAATTTCAGAACATGCTTGGGTGCATCATTTACTCGCTTTAGATCAGTTTAGGTCACTTCATTGTAACATAGATAAAACTAAAAATGCAGCTTTAGGAACAATTGAATTTGATGGTTCTAAAAATTTGCGAATGTTCAATTAATGGTATTTTATCCCAACGAAATTCAAATATTATGATAATTTACACGTTTCGAAAATTGTGTGACAACTACCGAGGAATGTTTATGATATATGCAGAGAGGTTGATAGGACTTCTATAGATACGATGTTGTAATAATTTTAGTTTTGATCGCACACACTTATCACAGAGTATTGACTAAGCAGAGATTGCCTGAACATGTTTCTATATAAGAATTAAATGTAAATTAGTTCATGTAAAGTTGATTAACTTACAGCATCGACACCTAAACTGATAGAGACATCGATCTAGAACTCTAGATCTCTTGGACAAAAATACCCAACGAAAAATCACGATGCCAACCATGTGGCAGATTCGACAGCGAAAAGAGCGGCGGGACACGACGCTAGTCTACTCAACAATGACAGAGGACACGAATTCGACAGCGTGTTCGCACGTGTGTTCGAACGTGTGTTGATATATTCAGTTTACTTTAGTACCAACAATTCACGTAATTCAACTGACAAGAATTACACTTGTGAAAAAATCTCGTGCGCCTGATAAATCAATCACAAAAGGTAATTTACAGATCTATTGCTTAGATTTAAAAAGGAATTCTTACTACTACTACTTTTATTCAAAAGCAATTAATATTAACTACTTCCATTACATTGCAAGTTTCAACCGTTTCTTTACATTTAATGTAAATTGAACGTAAAAATTTCCGCAATGGGCTGAATTAACAACCGCATGAAAATTGTTACATAACTAGCGGAAAAACGGCACAATAACATAAATCCCTAGATTTATCTTGATTGGGCCACATCTGTTTAAAATAATAAGAAAGCTTGCAAACCCTTAAGATTTAATGCGTGTTATTTTCGAAGACAACAGGCTAATGGACGCATTGTTGACTTTATAAGGGAACAAATCTTAATACAACTTAGTGCCTTATTATTTTTCAAATTGCGGATTACTTCATGCTTCACATTTAAATACTTTATTTAGCTCATTTTTACCCGCATTAAGCCAGATGAATAGGTTCAAGCACAATCAGCCACTTCTTTCTGGTGTTTCAGGACTGCAGACAAATTATGACCATATAAGCTCAAATGAATTTTATGATTTTGTTTTGCTGCTCGTCATGTTTTTTTATTTTTTAACGCAATTTAAACTTTGTGTCCAGTTTCATGAAAAAGTTGCAGCGACTCGAGTGAGACACACCCAGCACCAATTAAATCGTACAACAAAAATTTAAGCGAGAATACGAACTCAACGAAAACATATAAACAAAAACAACGAAACTTGAGTGTATACAAACCAATCATTCGGCTCAAAAAATTCATCAACGCTACAAAAAAGGTGAAAAAACGTAAGCAAAGAAAATTGTTTACACTGACCTCGAAAAAACGAAATTTCAAAACAAAAATGCTAACATTAGAAAAAGACAAGCACAGTAGTAATAAATTTCAAATTCTGTATTTACCTTTCATGATGCCCAAGTTTTGGATACACATGTGACCCTTGCGAATCACTTGGTTTCCGAGAGCTCTTGTGCCAGTCTTAGCTGCATTTTCTGATTTACTTTGTGCACTGTAAGCGAAACACAAATTTTACATTAAAGTGGTATTTTCGGAAAACTAAAGCTAGAAAAAAATGAGAACTCACTTTGCAAATCCAATAAAATCTTCATGATTCGTATTCATGTAGGCGAGCTCAAAGTCTATGAGTAGGAGGAGCTGCTCCTTGCACCTCTGCTCTCGTTGTCTTATATGCGTCGTAATAATGCGTTCGGTTTCATCACGCAAGCGCGGATATCGAGCCATCTAGTCCCCCAAAAGGGGAAATTAAAATTCGTAGCAATTTAATTTGGCGCAAGCAAAACTATTACCATTTACTATTGCCACTATTAATACTTCTACAGCTAACACAGCTACATGAATGATTTTAGCAGGATAGCATCAATTTACTCACCTTGTCCGTGCACAAACGAACCACAGCAGATAGTTCTTGTACGACTAGATCGACACATTTTAATACTGGTTCCTTCAGTTGAGCAATTTGCTTCTTAACGATCGCTTCAAACGCCATATCTGGGGTAAACAGACCAACTCGAATACCATGGATATTTCGGATGGCAAAAGAAATTTCTCGTCTAAGTTCCTTTTCATCACATGACATTTTAACAATTTCAAATCGAAGTCTATAAAAAGTTTTTAAAAATTAGCTACGATCCTTTTTCTGGTGTCTTGGAAGAGTGTTAGTAGTTTCGAGACATTTTTTGAGAAAGTGTCCGAGTTCAATTCATGTCTGGTGATAATTTATTGTTAGTTTTCTTTTTGAATATTCTTGGTGTAGTGATCAAATAACGGGACTAGTTTTTTGAAAGTTAAACTTCAATACATTGCAATCGAAATTTGTTTACTTACAATTTTCAAAATAATCCCTCCTGAAAGAGAATGAACGCAACGAACGTGTTACTTCTGCGTCGAGGTCCAACAAGCCAGCAAAGATAGACATTTGTCAACCTTAACTTTGGTTATCAAAGCCATAGAAATACTTAAGAATGTTTGAATTGACAAATTTGTTGATTTGCCTACCTTGACCTCAACGCAAGAATAGAGCGTTCGTTGCGTTCATTCTGTTTTAGGGATTAGAAATATAATCGACACGCTTGTCATCAAGGTTGTCAAAGTTCAAATCGTTAGGAGTCTCTGCCATGGAAATATAATGGAGCAAAATGCCAATTCAACTTTTAGATGCGCATATGCTAATGGAAATATGCTCTATTTAGTTGAAAATTACAAAAAGATTTTTATAAGTTGGATATCATTTATTTTAGTACGACTCTACACTGAGTTCAATAATTAAATAACACCAACGTATTTACTCTCCAAATCTTGACTTTTTCGTTGGATTTAAAGAGATATCGTAGTACTTTGAAAACAAAAAATCTCATCTGAGAAAATTAAGTACTCTTGCACTTCAGTAATCCTATTTTATCTCTTGTAATGTAATCGAAACGGTTTGCGATCCTCTATGAAAGCCTTTATAAAATTTGTGCAGTAATAAAAAGTCACAAGAATATAAGAAAAAGAGAATGAGATAATATTTTGCGTACTTTAAGGACACTTGTAAATTGTTGAGCTCAGACTACAGAAAAAGCTATCTCATCTATGCTAAATTATTTGATATCTACAGAATACTTAGAGAAAGATCGCCCTTTCATTACGACGATGCTCCGGAACCCATTATAATTATCAGTCTAAGGCAGATTTAGCTATTATATTCCTCCAAAAGTTGTAATTGCCAGGGAGTCGTCTCCAAGTCCAAGCCGTAACTTCAAAAAATCCCAAAACCCTTTTCCACACCATCAGGTTACCACCACAATTCCTTCCTAATTAAATCTATCACCGTCAGGAAAAAAGAAAGCTATACTAAGCGTTCTCGTGTTGTGCATATGGAAAATGACTCCAGTACTCGACTTCATGACCTCTTTATTTCCCTTTTCTATCAAGGCTTGTGATAATTAACAATACCTAAATTCGTGCTCCAGAAAACTGCAGCAAAAAGGCGTGCAGTTACTTCAATACTTAAATTGTCTTGGGTTTAGTGTTCAGAACTATTGGCTTATCAGTAAAAAAAAATAGTGACGCCAAATTTCAAATTCAGCCATATGTCTAACATGAAATTAACATTTTTCCATATAGCACATCAATTAATACGGCTACATTACATCGTAATTCGTATTAAAACTGAAAATCTGCCAAGCCAGAGAATATAAATTGAGGAAAAAATTGGCATCTAAAATCAAGCAACTGGTATAGAATCCGTAGTTTCTTTTGTTAAAAATTCATGATACATAACGCCAAAAGAGCAGTAGCAGAGGCATATCTAGTCTAAATTCTTTGTTCACTTGTATTTCCATTTTTATTTAAATTCAACGGTGCATTCTATTTATTTACGCTAAATCTCATAAACCTAAAATACACTTATTGTCCAAATTTATCATGATAGTTATAATTCAGAGATTGGAACTAAATCTAATAAGTAGTCTGAGCCCTTCGAGTAGTCGACATCGGTTTTGCAAAATGTAATGATCAGAACTGTTCTCCTTGTGCATCCCCAATTTCAATTGGGGCATGCAAAAGTCACTTTTCAGACAAATTTCCATGCCACCCAACAGTTCAACATTCCATCAAGACTCCATGATATTTCGTGTTAAAGCATTCTAGCAATAATCAACATGAGGCATGAGTGCGAAAAACAATCTCAATAGCAAAAATTACAAATTTCGCAAAATGATGTCAGCGTGTAATTTATTGTTTTTTTTGGGAAAATAGAGTACGAATTATAGGAATTATTGGAAAGATAGAAAAGTAGAAAAGTAAATCTGGAAATATACAACCTTTCATGAAAAATTCTGTTAATTTTAGCGCCTCCAGAGAGCTCATTTGTGTTGACGAGTGCCGAACCGGATCCTTCAATGGTTCGTTCAAAATCAGACTGTAATTGTTGGATCATTCTGAAAAACAAGACAACTCAGAAAATTAGAAATTTTCGAAAATATCTCCAATTTTTGGGAAGAACTTACTGCAACATGGCCTTCGTTTTAATACTGGGATCATCTGGTCGGAAGTGTTTGAACTGCTCCACATCTTTCTCAAGCATCAGCATCTGCCTCTGGAGTTTATCTCGCAATCCCGGAAGAGTATCACGAATATGATTTGTGAGTTGTTGGTTTAGCACCCGTTGAAGATATGGTGTGCCTAATCTATCGGCCAAGTGCCTGTATGAAGGATGACTAAGGAAGAATTTCCTTTCAGCCTGTAAAGCGGCATGAATATCTTTTTTGCCTTCGATGTCTTTCTGTGACCGATTAACAACACCAATGTATCCACGTCTCAAGGGAAGTAATTTATTTTCCAGAACATCTCGGGCATCTGTACCTTCATCCATAAGATCCAGCTTCGTTATCACACCAATAGTCCGAATTCCTTGCGGATCCACCTCTTTGGCTAATTTGAGTGCATCTGAATTTGCTAAATCTGTGTTGGCCGGAGTGACGGCTAGAATCAAGCAAGTCTCCTTTTTGATGAACTGAAAAATCATCCCTTTAATTTGTTGCTCAATGTCGGGCGGTTGATCTCCAATTGGAACTTTTGTCAGGCCAGGTAAATCAATTAGGGTCAAGTTGAGTACGTGAGGTGAGTACACCCGCAGATTGATTGGAATATTAGATATGCCCTTATTGCTTCCCGTGACTCGATCCGTTTCAGCCTCGATTTCTTGCCGAATTTCATCGAAATTTGTGAACTTCTTTCCTTTGCAGTGCAAAAATTCCCCATGTTCTGTAAAATAATACAAATGTATTTCTTTTCGCTATTTATCAGCAAAAAGGGTGAAATGTTAAGACATGTGATAAAAATGGAGATTTCTTTCCGAAAGGATATTGTAGACAACTTCAAAGTCTTCGTGGTATATTTTACATTTAAAAAAAGTAAAATTCTGAATTTCAATAATAGTAAATTTCTCAAACATTTATTTTAACGATCCTAAGGATATTGACACGAAAAAAGCCAGCGTCTGGGACTGGAGTCTAGTTCTAACTCTTTCAACACACCCAGTATCAAAATATTTGCTACCTTTGCATTTTGCATAGATCCAAATGCTCACAATATAAATGAACAACTCGTTTCATAAGAGACAGATTAAAAACTTAGAACCCGTAAACCCAAAGCAAGATAACGTATCGGAAGATGGAAAGATTTAATACCAAAAGGTGTTAAAATTTGCAAGATCAATAACAAGTACAAATCTAATGAATACATTACCTGTAACCCCATTAATTAATTGCAGAATGAGGGGTCGCCGTGTAACGATGCCTGATCCTCGCGGAAGAAAATCTCTGAAATTAAAAAGGAAAGTGTTTGGATGAGCATTTTTCAATCTTTTATAAATTACTACGTTTTTTGCAATTTGCGACAAACATTAAGAAATAGTTTTACGAGTAAACCGATTTAGTAATTTTACCAAATTCCACATCCAACGCAACTCGAAAAATTGAGACTTCCTATTTGATAAGTGTTTTCATCTTCTTCATTGCACCCTATTGCCCCGATCACAGTACTACTTATGGAACGTTAATTTCGATGTATCTAAAGATTTAATGAATCACAGGTCATTGGTCTTAAAATTTTAAGTTATCGACCAAATGAGTTCAGACTGAAATTTCTGTCGGTGGAAGTCCAATTTGAGTTGATAAGGGGGGATCTTCGTGCGAAGTTAGGAACGCATCTTTACCCTGTTCAAAAGCATCACACCACGATCTCTGACCCGTAATCTGGTTTGATGACTTCTCCATAAATTTGTATTTTTATTTCAAAATTTCCCCACAAGATCACTTTAAAAAACCCCAAAAGTATTGAAAATATAATATTCTTTATTTTTCGCTTATCCAGAAGAATAAATCAAGGTTAAGGTTAGACCCAAATAATCAGGTCCCATTACATCAGTTCTGTGGGCCGATCACACAAATAGTACTGAGTTGTCTCGTCACAGAAAATACAGGTCTTGACGCTAATGATTCCAATGATTGCTTGGCAAAGGCGCAAGTGATAACTCCTTAAGCCTAGTACGCTGCTGAATCGGAATTCCGATTTCCATAAGAAATACATGTATAAAAAATGGAGCGGAATTCCGATTACGAAAATTTCCCAATTGCATTCCGTTTTGCGGTACGCTGTTGAATCGGAAAGTGAGTGGTAAAACGTAAGTTCCGCTTTTTTGCGAGAGATGGCTCTACCTGCGAGTGGAGACAAATTTTCCGTCTAGGCAAACCGGAATAAATGCTTGAACATTTATTCCGATTGGCAGAAGTGGTAATTTTGACAGCGGTTGTAACAAATGCATACAAAAATTATCAATGCGTGCTCAGTCTCGAACTGGTTAACCATGTGTCAGAATAAAGTCTCCGAAATTTGATTTCATTCCCACACTATTCTACACACTAGTTTTACCGTGTAGAGATAAATGCTTGAATTGCAAATCGGAATTCCGATTCAGCAGCGTACTAGGCTTTAGTCAGTAAATTTGAAATTTCGTTTTGTGATTTATACTCTCCACTCTCCATTCTGCATTAATCAAGGTAGAACATATGCTTACGATCTTTTTAATATTTTTATATTTCTTCACATAACAGACGTAAATTACCAGTGTCATTAGCATTCAATTTGTGACATACAAACAGAAAATACGGCTTCAGAGCCCACTAGTCTGAAGTCAATCCAGAAATGAACAGAGCTCATTACACCAACACCTGTTGATAGTCGCTCTAAAAATACTATCGACTTTCCGATTGAACTGATGACACCATAAATCACCGAGGACCGATAAAAGTGTGAAATGCATTTGCTCGCGATAAAGATAAGGAGCTTGTCGACGAAAGCCATCCTAAAAAGGCGTTTAAGCATCTGGCTAGTGGTGCATTGCTGTCTGATAGGGGAAAAACAAGATAAGTTAGCTCTCTACCCGGCAGACCCCCATTCTGCAATTCTCGAAAATATACCGCAGTACGTTGGCGTCGTTACACCGAAGCCAGAACAATGACACCAAGCCACCACACCACACCATCTAGCAAAAATGGGGCGTTATAGTGTGAAGTGGTAAAGAATTTCGTCCGAAATTGCGACTTGATTGCATGACTCATGGCAGTATAGCGGAAGGAAAATCCAAAATTAGTTGGAACTTGAACGCTCACTTGGCAGATGAATGAGGTTCACTATTCGCTAAACAAGAACAGAGGAGCACGAACTTCCACTGGCGGTGACTTCCTTAATTCGAGATCAGACGTAAACAAATCGTTCTAAGCTTGCCGTGTGAATCTACGAGAAAACTTTTAAATTGAATTTAAGGAGAAATTCTCGTACTGTGTCGTGAGAAGAGAAAAAATAAAAGAAAATTCTTTTAAGATGTAATTGGGGTAAAATTCGATCAAAGGAAACGTTAGGAATAGCAAAAATTCTTCAGGCTATTGCCAAGTGACAAGCAAAAGCTCCATAAATTAATGGCATTGTGCTCTATGACCTTTCCAAATAAAAACACCCACGTCGGCCTTCGTTTACTCCGCAATTTTTGGAGATCATTGAATTTACGGCTTCCCTGCATGGAGAATACTGGAAGCTGACTAATCATGGCCCATCCGTTGTGAACTTCTGACGTTAAATTCATCTTGAGAAATTCAAAGAAAATGCAGACAAACGCCTGGGTAATCAAAACAAGTTTCTCTGGTAGAAATGATTTCATCAGTAGACGGTCCGGTTAAACACACAGCGTTCTTTTCTTCAATGCACACCACCTAAGCCAAGCTAAGCACGCTACTTCTTCATGTTTTTTTTTTTAATTTAATGTTTCAGAAGTTTCGTAATATTCTAAAATGATAAGTAATTAGCGGAACTGGTCAATTAATTTTGATTACTTCGCAAAATAATTGTGTCAGTTAGTTTTCTATTCTAACTCGAAATAAATGTTGGTTTGGATTTTGGGTACACGGAACTTGTGAGTAGATTACAAGTTTTCCAGCCCTAAATCCTCTAGCTCTAATATATTATCATAGAATAGAACAAATTTCTACTCGGCAAAATACCAAAAAAGAGGGATATACTTGGATCACACTTCAATTGTTTTAAAAATTGGCTCCAGGCCCAGAATTGGAGATCTGTAATCTGTGTTAATAAGAATTTGTGTGCAGTATGGGGGGTCAATTGGAAAAACTGTATACATTACTTTGATTGTAACTCGTGAACTAGTAGCACGGCATCTGTCACGGGGTCGTCAGTATTCAGTGCAAGGATGAAAATTTCGTCCGTTGGTTGGCAGAAGTAATCAAATGTTAAAAAGTTGTTTTCTGCTTGGTCAATTCTTACAATCAATAGACGATTTACGCTGATACTCTCTGCACTCCTTACTTTCGCTTTTCGGACGAACAGGAGCGATGAAACGCCTATCCAGTCCAACAATTATTAATAAGGAATG
This sequence comes from Dasypogon diadema, assembly GCA_006980735.1. Lineage (NCBI taxonomy): Eukaryota > Metazoa > Arthropoda > Insecta > Diptera > Asilidae > Dasypogon > Dasypogon diadema. The sequence goes on from QYTT01095175.1 coordinate 47,860, forward strand.
CAACTCTGACGAAAAACCTTTTTGGAGATAAGAGTAACATATAAAAATAAAAAACAAGTAAAAAAAAAACAACTCAATGAGAGATACTAATAGCTTTAGTAGAAATCTTCCTTACATCTGAAAGAAAGGGGTGGTCAATGGCATGATAATGCAAAGGGTAAGGTAACAAAATACGTTAATGACATGGCAGGGATGATTAAAGAGTAATGCATGAATTTCCAATTGTGTTGTTTTAACGCCACATCCCATAAAGCTGTACAAAGTGCGCTATGTTAGATTTCACTAACATAACACTTTTTTGTGAACGAACTTATCATTCTAAGGCTTTTAGGTTGCGGCAGTACTGAAATTTTAGTAAGCGTACTTTACAAACGCGTTCATGAGGCTTTTTTATCATTCAGAGAGAATTAACAAGACATTTTTCAAAACATATTGAGATAACACACTTTGCACCGCTACCACAAAATTGTTACGGAGCATATAAACATAACAATACTAGTAATAAGGAAACTACAGGTAAAATTTATTTATTTTTTTCTTCTTTATTCCGTTAGAGCTATAGCACGTGATAAAAGAATATTTCATAAAGAATCAAGAAGCAATTTTAGAACGTAATGTTTACATACAACTTGGTTTGTTTATAAATTTCAAGCATAACAGGAAGCTTTGATCTAAGGGCTTGAATATTGTTTACATTTTTTTCCTAGAAATACTTTTGTTTTGGATATTAAGTCAAACTTTGAAAAATATTTCCATACATATTTGTAATGGTTCCATTTCATGAGCAGAATAATATGTGCCTAATGAATCAACATAATGATATATATTATGAATAAAGAACGTACTTTAAATGTTGTGAATTCAAAGTGAAAAAGAAACATACCCAAATTTCCTAATTTGCAATCGCCACTTACGTGATTATGATTTAACTATCCGTCCTACTTGAGGATGCTATCTGAATCTTGAAAGCAAAATCTTCCCCAAACTGTTTTTTCATAGATGTTGAGAGGACTCGCATTTAATCACAAAAGTCAATTTCAATTTGTGTCCCCTCTTGTCCCAATCTTCCACTCCAGATTCACCATTTGAACAAACGAATCTTTTACAAAGAAATGCTTTACCGGAAAGAATATGCCTTGCAAGGTCGAAGCGAACAATGCCAAAAGCCTATTAGCACTTGGCAATGTGCACAGCATAGAGGATTTCATTTCTAATCCCATGACGAATAATAATCGATACCTTAATTTTTTCCGAAGATTAGATAACGGAAAGTGCTTATTGGGTGCTTGATGACTTCTTTAAGTAGGGCACCGAGTGGCTTGCATCGTTTTGTCCGTCAATAGGGACCCGGAAACTCTCCCGTTCGCCATTCACATCTACCCCAGTAGTTACACAACAGAAATTTTGTTGTCATTGATTTTTTATACAATTCTGAGACATTCGCTCCGTAGAGGCCCCTTTTCGGCGTACATCTTGGTGGAGGAGGCCTGCAGTAGCCAGCCAAGTGTAGCGCACATTGCCCACTTTGACATCAATTGCAGAAGGCATTGAGAACCTAAACAACGACCTCATTGTCACGAAATTAATTTTCAGTAGTTTTTATTGATCACGATTTTCTTCTGAGCGCTGACTGTGCTCAGACCGACAGAGATAGCCTACAGCCATGCCCATTGATGGGAAAACGAGATCGATATAGAAGCTTAGGACATGGTGTTCGTGTGCCTGTGTGGGTGTGTTCGCATTGATTTTTGGAAAAATTGTCAATTTCCTCGATCGCCCGACTCAATAAAATCTAATCGAGGGCGATCGAATTCAAGAAATGCAACGAAGAAAATCTTGTTTGACTTACTTTCCGACGAAATTCTCGAGCACCGAACTCTTTCCTGCCGACTGTCCACCCACCACAGCAATTTGTGGCAAATCGAGCTGCATATGCACACCCAACTGGGTGAAGGCATCCTGCAATTTGTTAACAATCGGAATGAGCGACTCCATGATTACTTCACTTCACTTTTCGCGACGGAAACGGGGATTACAGCAAATCCCAAGACCGTCCCGAATCCCGAAAGCGAGGAAAAATTCCTTGTTCTCGCGACACAGCACGCAACAACCGACGGTGACGGGTGTATGGTTGCTGCTGTGCTACTGCTGTTCTTATTTCGAATTTTGTTCGCAAACGCGCACACACACACTCGTCACTCACACCAAGTTTCTGTGTTTTCCTTCCAACAAAAAAAATCGAACTTCTTTGGGAGAAATTTTCTTCGTTCTGGAACGTCTACCGTAGTTCATTTACGCGTTCAGTCATTATTCGGAATGTCCTTTGCATCGCTCGCAGGATTAAGTCAATTAGATTCTGTTAATTCACACAAAAAATTAACTTTTCATGGCGTTATGAATCACCTCCCCGACAGTCGACTTCCAGCGATCAAATTGACGACTGCGAATGATGAAAAATTCCTCGTAGTGCATAAAATCTAGTACACCGCTGGCCTGACTTTATTTTTGTTGTTCCCAATTCCAAATTGGACCGTAGATTAACCAATACTGCATTTTGCTTTTGATTAAGAAAAATCTTATTATATTTCTGCAATAAATAATTTCTCAAGGCACTCAATTTGATTTTGAATTTGAAAATCTCCAATGCCATTTTTTATAATAAGCTTAGCCCGCGTTTTAATGATTTGCATACCTAAAATAAAGTACATTTGTTGTTTTATCTTAAGTACGTGTGTCAAACAAGCTAAATATTGCCTAAATTCCAGTTTGCACGGACTAGAAAAAGAATACAATTAATTTAAAATTTTTTATCGCAAACATTTTACGCAAAGACAAAAGTTTACATAAATAATCCCGCTTTCAGCTCAAAAATTTCCCTCAATCAAGGCAAAATTCGAGTTCAGTGGACGAGAGCGGAAATTTCCTATGGCCTTACCGAGAGTTGTCATCCTCTTTCGTCGAAGTTGTCAATTCGTAAAGTTCGATTTTCCTGTGCTGTACACGTTTCGTGTCGTTTAAAGGACTTAAAAGTAAGTTTTGTGCAGAATTTTAAAGGAAAAACAAAACTGTAGGCTGTTATTTATAAGGATGTTGCGTTATTATGTGATTTTTATAAATGATTTTCGGGATATTTGCCGAATTATTTTGGGCGGTAACTTTGCTCTGCTTTTCCAGAATTGCTTTGTGCCGGCGTGTTTTGGAAGTTAGTTTATTTTAATAGCATTGCTCCCTAATATCTAACTCAAATTTATTGAAGAAATTAGTGTGAATTTTCTTGCAGTGCTATTGTGGCTTAATAAACTATTTTTAGTTCTTGCACAAACTGCGTACTTATTTTAACATTTTGCTTTCCAGAATGCGTTACGTGGCCGCATATATGCTAGCTGTTCTCGGGGGCAAGGAATCTCCCTCGAATGAGGACATTGAGAAGATTCTTAGTTCTGTCGGCATCGAAGTAGATTCAGGTCGCCTCACTCAAGTTGTGAACCAGCTTAAGGGCAAGAACATTGAAGAACTGATCAAGGAAGGACGTGAGAAATTGTCCTCGATGCCAGTGGGTGGTGCGGCTGTGGCTGCGGCCCCAGCTCCAGCTGCTGCCGTAGAAGAAAAGAAGGAAGAGAAGAAAGAGGAGAAGAAGAAGGAGGAGTCTGAATCCGAAGATGAAGACATGGGCTTCGGTCTTTTCGAGTAAATTGTGCAGGAATTATTACAAAACAGGTAAGCCTGAGTTCATTCAAGTGCTTCGGGTGTCCCCACTATGCCTTTTCCCTGATGATTTCAACAACACCATCTTTCGCCTGAGAAATTTGATGATATCCTAGTAACTGAGAAAAAAATTGCTAAAGCCATCAATTCCCCCTCCACTTCTCGTAATTTTTAATCAGTTTTTCTTCTTTGCAGATTTTATATTTGGACAGTATGAGGTATGAGAGTGTCGAACCAGATTCCAACAATGCTGTACAAACACTTATTTCTGTGAAATAAACTTTTTATGTGGGAAGCGATGTTTTAATTTTAAACGAATTTAAATCTATAAGGGGGCGGCATTTGCCTTGTTAAATGAAATCGAGAGAAATCCAATAACTCGCCGGACATAAAGGCTTGAGCAAAAGAAAGGGGAATCGCATACTTCTTCCGATCAGCACTTTTTGGCCTGGTTCTAAGGAAATTCAGACAGGCAAATTTGCTACGTAGAGGAGTATCATCTCCGGAACCAGGCACCATGTAATTCCAAAGTACACGTCCTACAAGCGACCCATTATCGTATTAGTAGTGATGGGCTTTTCATACCTCTATGTATGCAATATTTCGCCATTTTATATTTTAAAATATTTATTAACTAAGAGCCAAACATTCTTTTGAAACCGTAGATACATCGCTTTGCTATGCTAAAACTACATTTTATCTTTTTCATACTCTTCGATGTAATCATCCTCCTCTTTACTACTCGTATGCACATCAACCTCCTCTTGGGTGTTCCAGGTTTCATCTTGATAGAACTCGTAGTCCTTCTTCCTCTCTGAAGTATTTTTGGCGCGTCTCTTGAGCTTCAGGAACTTTTCAAAATTTTCGTCATGCTTTTCATTTTTCTCCATCCTCCTCTGAATATCCTCCAGAACACTTACTTTCTCCATATCCTTTTCAGAACGTTCAAGCTCTGTACCCTGTTCGTATTCATCCCAAGCCTTTCTCGATCTCTTCATTTTTGTAAGAATTTTGTCCATGATTGCTTTGTGATCCAAACCGAAAATATCGTGCCTCATTGGTGGCAAAGGTTCATCATCGTCCTTACTTTCATCTGGGAGGCTTTCTTCTGTATATCCTGTAAAATCAGAAATCATCTGCCTTCCGTCAATTTCTTTGTGGTCCTCCCCGAAATCACACTTCTCTAGAACCGATTCTACTTCATTCCAAGTGGCGTAAGATTTGTCTTTAACGAACCGAATTTTCGGGACTTCTCCCATGAGTCGAAGTTGCGATAGTTCATGCCGAAGAATCCCGGAGCACTTGTTAAGTGTAGCTTCCATTTCCCTGTCCTGTAGGCTTCCCGTTGCTATCCAGTATACATTTATACCGTGGAAGTCGGGAGTCACTTTTATCCTACTAATCTCCAGACCTTTGCCTACAATTTCCTGGGAAGCATTTCCTGTAGCTAAGAGATCTGTTATGTGCGTCATGAAAAGCTTATTTAGCACACTGACTCTTCTAGAGGTGTTCTTTCCCTGCTTCTTGGCTTTGGTAAGACTAGATGGTACCGGTTGGGCCTCGTCTTTACTGGGATACCATCTTTTCTTGCTCCCAGAGATTCTTTGGCCAAGTAATTTGCCGAAGATTTTAATTTGACGATTTATATTTTTGCAATTTATTTCACCTGAGGTATGAATACCTGCACTAGTTGGCGACAAGCGCTTAAAGGCCACTGCAAGGGCAAACATTGTGGCTGTAAAGAGTAATTTTAACAGTAGGAAATTGGGAAATGAATATTTACCTACCCCCAGGATGATCCCGGCTCAGTTTGCTTTGAAAACTGTCAACATTCCAACAACAAACGGCCAAAGTTGCCAAATTGTAATTTTCCCTCAGATTTCTTTTGAGATTTTTGTAAATTGGAACATTATTATACAAATTTAATTGTACTGATAAATATCCCCAAATCTGTACAAAGAATATGGAATTTTAAAATTTGTAAAGCATCAACAGATTAAGGCATTGGTCGGATCCCGAATGAAGGAAAACTTTAGTTAATGCTTCGCATTTGCTTGGCACTATCATCAAAGTACCACAAACTCAGTATACTGTAGAAGTATAACTCCATGGGTGTTATAGATCATTTATAAAAGCCACAGCATGAAAAAATCAGAAGTAGTTTTGTAAAAATCACACAATTTGCAAATTCTCTCGGAAAATTGCCATGGCATTACCAACCCTTTGTCACCACCATATTTCCACCTCCACCTCATACATTTCCAAAATCACTAGCATTCTGTCATTCGTTTGATTTTTGGTCGGTGAGAACAAATCAATATGAAAGTCGTGTAAGACGAGGAAATTAAAAGAAAGTAACAGAAAGTATTAATTCGACTGCGGAGTGTCGATTAATGTACAACTGGTAAAGTGATTCTCTAGAAAACTATAGCTGGAGCTGGGGTGGTAGTTAGCAAAATCGAAAATTGGTAGAGTTTAGCAGGCAGTTGCCGTTCGCCATATTAAATTTTCCGTATCATTTTTTGTTTATGTGGCACTCGCGAAAAGTGTAGAATTGTTTTTGTGGGAATTGACGAAGAAATTTTGTTTAATAGAGTGTCAGAGGGGAAGGGACAAATTTTATTGATCACTTCTCCCAGTCATTTTCAAATTGGGTTAATTTCCCAAAATTCTAATCAGAATAAAGTGGGTGTAGAATTTTGCTATCTGGCAACTTGTGTAAAACACGGTCACACGAAGGAAGTTGCTGCCAGAGTGTTGGTCTGTCAGAGAGTTGGCAGCCATGTTGGGTGGCGAATTCGACGAATTCCATTAAAAAGTTCTCACGAATTTATATAATTCGCTAGCATTTGTTAGTGTTTATAAGTATTTAAATCAAGTGTTAACAGTTTCTTCGTCAATTACCAGGTCTGTAGAAAGTTCTCCATTGTGAAATCTCTCACCGACAAAAACTGGTTCTAAATCGGAAGGAAAGTGAAAATTTTAAGCGAAAAAATTATTTAGTTGCGATAAATAGGAGGAAAAACATTTTTTAATCTCAAGTGTTAACTGTAAGTGTAATATCTCGTGCTGCAAGTACCGTTAATTTTTGTTTCGGTGAACTTAATTTCGTGCAAGTGCCAGTGTCGTACAATAGCCGGGAACCTGCTGAACAAGAAAAAATGACGCAAGCACTACCGATACGTTTTCAAGAGCATCTACAGGTGAGTTTTAAGCATCTTTCCGTCCCTTGAAATGCATTTTTTCACAGCTGGAATGTCCCTCCCCACGTTAATGTGGAAAACGCCCCTTATGATTACCGAACTAATTTTCAAGAGTGATAACATGTTATGCCCCAAATCGGCGAAATAATGCTCCTTACCCCATTCATCAGTTTCTTTATTATTACGCCGATCTGAGTCATCACGTGGTATTTTTATAATTTGTAATCTCTCAAGTAACTTTCCTCCATGTAAAAGGAGAGAAAATTTCCAAATTGATCGAGGATCTTCCCACTTTTTATGCAATACCTAAGTTTGCCGCTTCAGCTATCATCACTTCGAGTTGTGTAAAGTTACATGGTGCCCCCTAACAAGACGGAACCAGTACAACTTCTTTAACCATCTATTGAGCGTCGTGTGTCATCATTTTCAGTGATGTGGCTGTATCCGTAGGAGTGTGGAGTAGTACAGAACCTGTCTTCTGTCGGTTTTCATTGCATTGGCGATGGCTTTTCTAGATGTTCATTGAGAAAAAAAGTGCATGCACCATGGTTGATGGACTATTGTAATTATTTGGTATATGCGTAAAGCTTGAGGTGATTGCAGAAGTACTTTTCTAATGTTTTCTCTCTTTTGTAAGAAATTAATTATAAATTTATTTTACATGTTATAAGAAATTTGTTCTGCTTTCTTAAAAATAACTGACAGAGGTTTTTTTTTGTGTTAACATTACATTGTTCAGCAAGTTGGCCCTCTTTTGGTGGCCGTTCTAGTACCTCATTATTCGATAGTGCTGCCATCTAAAAGTTAAATTAGAATCTAAAAGCAATAGGCCTGTTTTCGCCACTTGTATTGTCTGTGCTTCCTTGGACTAATTTCGTAGGCATTTGGCATCAAAATTGCAGGTAATGCAGGTGACGCAATTAGTTTTTTTTTTCTTAGAACCGTTCTACAAGACATAGTCCTGTTGTTTTCGAGTAAGGAACGTATCCAAAGCAGAGAAAAGGATTTAACAAGAATTCCATTAAATTTTTTTTCTTGAAGATTCAAAGTTTTTCACTTCGGAGGAATTGTGAAAAATGTAAGGTATTAGTAGTTATTTATTTATCTGAAGTTTGTCATAAGGAAGATTTAAAAGTGATTATGAAAAAGGCCCCACAACAGAACTACGAGCTCAAATATGTCAGAAGTATTTTTCAACTGCAAAAGGAAATGGGAATGTTATTTAAGAGAAGAAAATTGGTACTCGTATTGGTGCATACTTATGTAACTAGTAACCTTGCTAAGCAAAATGGACTGAAAAACCGCAAATTAGTGACTTAACCTTTTGTCAGTATTCTCAACTATTCCTGCATCTGTAAAATAAAATTATCTTTACATATTTATGTTCTTAAACGGAAATTCGATAGATAGTCTGTATAGAGTTTCCATATCTGCGGCTATCTATGATTGCATGGATCGATGAAGCCCACAATTATTATTACTACAGTCAATTAGACATTACCAAGAGTTTTAACAGCACGTTTAAAATTATTATCTTGCATTTGGAAATCCAACAGATTGTTTAAAGTAAGATAAATAAATTAACAGATAATTTCCATGTAACTAAAATTTTAAAAAAGATCCACAAAGTTTTACCACAAGTTTCGGCTGCCACAGATTGCGCAAGGCTTTCTTAATTTATTCATGGAGAACAACTCTTTTTGCCTCTTTCGCTATTTTAAAGCGAAAATATCAAAAGCTAGTGATAACAACGCTGTGTTACATACATGCTGATTTTTTTTATTCGCCCACATCACATCACTGCAGAATTCTGAATAGACTCGAGGCATTGAATGTTTCTCGAGCTAATTTTCCATGAAAAGGTCACGCTTCGAGTATCTCGGGCAAAATTGTAATCTCGTTGAAAGTGCGTGCGAACTGCGAAGTCCGTCGCATGTCTACGGAAGTAAAAATGAAAATTTCCCAATTAGTTTCAGTCAAGGGAAAAATCGGCAAATAAAATTATTTATTTCTGAATTCTAAATTGAATGAAATTCATGTCGCAGAAAATCCCTTATCTTGCTTAGACATTTCTTCCAAGGCAATTCTATCTGAAATTCTATGTTGGGGCGTAACAAGTCATCCAGTGCCTTGTTAATCTTCACATAATTTTGATATAATGATGATATTGGGAGCTTGAATTTAACGTAGGCGATATTCTCACGAAATCCCCTCCTCGTACTGTTGGGGCGTTGCAAGTTCAAAGGTGAATAGTTTTCCAAGTGGAACAAAAATCGATATCCTTTGCACGCTGAGTACATAACCCAGTTCCTAAATACTTTTCGGGTATGCAAGTGAACATTTCTTCTAATTTTCGTAATTGAACAAGACAGCACAACAACACAGCACTGTCAAGAGGACAAGAGACAATGGTGTGGCGTGCACTTAAGTCTCTTAAAAAATACTATGTACTAAAATCAATATATATTTGCAGGGAGAATGGTGTGACAGATTTAAACAGGGTCAAGGAGTCGCGCAGAGAAGATAAATGCGTGGAAAATTATTTATCTACTTTTTTTTTTACATGTTCATATGGCTCCTAATGTAATTAACAGAAATTTATTTTTCGTTCTCACATTATATTTTTATTTACCTCACTAGATTAAATTTTTAGTGCCTTCACTATAATCTAGATCTAGACCCTCAACGTTTCTTCAGAATTTGGTATCTCTTTTTTTACAGTCATGAAACAATTACCTACCATATGAAGGCTGGGATGTAAGTATCTTTCAAATGTATTTTTTTAATCGGAATAAATGCAAGGGATAAGAAGTTTGTTTGAAAATTTGTAAGTCCTCTTTTTGCTGTTTTGAGTTAAATGTTTTTCTGGATTCCGGAGAAGGTTCCCTTTTCGCTCCTAATTAACTTTCAACCAGCTTTACAATATGTTATGAAGATATTTACACCATATAGTGTTGTAAGTTTATGTGTTCTCTGAGGTAAAAAAAGGGTTACTTCTGGTCTTGTGATTTCGGATGAGGAGAATTACTGGATGAATATGAAATTTTGAAAAACAAACTGTTGAATGAAAAATTTTTGGTCAATATCTTGAGCGCAGAAAAAAAGGTAATTCGAATTTATACTTTTCATAACGCAAATGAAGGATCTGGTACGATACATTGAAATTTAACAAGTTCTCTTTTCGGTACACATCTCTCTTTCTTGAAAGCAAGAAGATATTATCGCAAGTTTATCTCTCAGCTTGAGGACATCAAGAAAATAATTAAAATCACCATCGGCTGGCTAGTCTACAGGAGTAGTAGGGTGATTAAAATAAGTGCTTATGACAGGATTTCGATAGGAGGTAGATGTGAGAAGCTTTCGAAATCAGTTTTCAGTTAAAACTCCTTTAATTAGTCCTAATCACTTAATAACAGAGAGTTCATCCACGAGTAGTCACGCTAGGTGAAGTTCATCTACCTCTATGGTAATCCACCACAAGCGTTGGTGGGGGCTCAGCCAGAATTTCTACCGGGACAATTTTTTGGGATATATGTAAGCAGGGATTGTGTAGCCGAATGGCAATGGGTTTATTTGTAACAGTTTGCCTACACAATTGAAAGAAGTTGATTCACACGCGATCTCATGTTTTTTTTGCCTGTTAATTTTCTAATTTAAGATTATTATCATTTAATTAGTAATAAATTTTAGAGCTCTTTGGCAAAATATACAAATTGGACCCTTTTTGACTGTAATTACTTCAGATTGGTCGGAACTGTTTTTTAGCTAATGATACCACCTTTGTATCAACGAAATAGTATTGACAAATCGCAGAGTTTCCATTAAACTCTGGCCGGGTTAGTGATTATCATTACTTTTGGATCACGCCTCACCGCATCGAGTTCATAAATAAGGACAACACCAAAGGATTTTATACTTCTCTCCTTCAAACTACTAAAAAAAAATTTACTTGCGAATTGAGCGGTTAAGTATTCCAACAGTCTTTCTATCTGCAGGGGATAGCGTAACCGCTAAAGCATTTTTAGCATAAGTACGACTTGCATTCATTTTATTCGTTCAGCTTAAATTAAAAGTAGTCTAGGATTCCTTTTACATAGAAAATAAATGTGATAAAAGCGTCAATAATATTAAAACCTTTCAAGTTACATAAAAATTAGAAAATGTTACTTTTATCGATTTAACTTGATTTGCGAGGCTTATTCACCTGTTGCTCCCATATGCATTCTTGGACGCCACTTAAATAAGATTTAACCCCCGAGCGCTCTTCTTTACGCAGTGTTATAAGTTTGCTATTCCCTTAAAATGCCCACTTGATACTACAAAGAAATTGACGTCCATTTAACACGCTTTCAGCTCACAAATGTTGGGATCAACATCAACTCGATTTCATTTAGCACTCTCACAATGGAGTCGGACAAATTTATATGCGTTCGGGAGAAGGTCGGTGAAACCGCTCAAGTGGTGATTATCGATATGAACGACTCTAGTAATCCGATTAGACGGCCGATTAGTGCAGACTCCGCCATTATGAATCCAGCTAGCAAAGTAATAGCGCTAAAAGGTAAGTGTTGCCTACATTCTAGACTTAAGTTTTGGAGTAATTTGCTCATATTCCCTCTTGAAAATAGCCCAAAAAACCCTTCAGATTTTCAATATCGAAATGAAATCGAAAATGAAGGCACACACCATGACCGAGGATGTTGTGTTCTGGAAGTGGATTTCTCTCAATACTTTGGCGTTAGTTACTGAAACTTCCGTGTACCATTGGTCCATGGAGGGAGACTCGACACCAGTAAAGATGTTCGACAGACATTCATCTCTGAATGGGTGTCAAATCATCAATTACCGCTGTGATCCCAAGCAGCAATGGTTGCTTTTGGTAGGCATCTCGGCACTACAACATAGAGTTGCTGGTGCCATGCAGTTGTACTCTGTAGAGAGAAAGGTGTCCCAGGCGATTGAAGGTAGGTCGAAGTATACCTTCTGCACATTTAATAGAACTTTAATCTGAACAGGTCATGCTGCATCATTCGCAACCTTCAAGATGGAAGGAAATAAGGAGCCATCGACATTGTTTTGCTTTGCAGTACGAACCGTCCAGGGTGGGAAGCTGCACATAATAGAGGTCGGATCTCCACCTGCAGGGAATCAGGCGTTTACGAAAAAAGCTGTGGATGTATTCTTCCCACCGGAAGCGCAGAGTGATTTCCCCGTTGCGATGCAAGTTTCAGCAAAATACGACGTTATTTACCTGATTACTAAGTACGGATACATCCACCTCTACGACATTGAGACAGGAACCTGCATTTACATGAATCGTATATCCGCAGACACTATTTTTGTTACCGCTCCGCATGAAACTAGCGGCGGTATCATTGGAGTCAACAGGAAGGGCCAAGTTCTTTCTGTGACAGTTGAAGAGGAGCAGATTATTCCCTACATTACCACTGTTCTACAGAATCCTGACCTAGCCTTAAGAATGGCTGTGCGCAACAATCTATCAGGTGCCGAAGATCTTTTTGTCCGCAAGTTCAACCATTTATTCCAGAACGGGCAATACGCCGAAGCGGCTAAAGTTGCAGCTCTAGCACCGAAGGGAATCTTGCGCACTCCACAAACAATACAACGATTCCAACAAGTGCAAACACCAGCTGGTTCGACAACACCGCCCTTGCTCCAATATTTCGGAATCCTTTTGGACCAGGGAAAGCTGAATAAGTATGAATCCTTAGAACTATGTCGGCCGGTCCTCCTACAAGGCAAAAAGCAACTCTGTGAGAAATGGCTGAAAGAAGAAAAGCTAGAATGTAGCGAGGAACTCGGAGATTTGGTTAAGTCATCTGATCTAACGCTGGCCCTCTCAATTTATCTGCGAGCTAATGTTCCGAATAAGGTGATTCAATGCTTCGCAGAGACTGGCCAGTTCCAGAAAATTGTTCTTTATGCCAAGAAGGTCAACTACACCCCCGACTACATCTTTCTCTTGCGTTCTGTGATGAGAACGAATCCTGAACAAGGTGCAGCCTTCGCATCCATGCTAGTGGCTGATGAAGAGCCCCTTGCCGATATTAATCAGATAGTGGACATTTTTATGGAGCAAAACATGGTGCAGCAGTGCACCGCCTTCTTATTGGATGCTTTGAAGAATAACAGGCCTAATGAAGGTCCTCTACAAACGAGACTTCTAGAAATGAACTTAATTTCAGCACCGCAGGTTGCTGATGCGATCCTCGGAAACGCCATGTTCACTCACTATGATCGCGCCCACATTGCCCAACTTTGTGAGAAGGCGGGACTCCTCCAACGCGCCCTAGAGCATTACACTGATCTGTATGACATTAAAAGAGCGGTTGTGCACACTCATCTCTTAAATGCCGACTGGTTAGTTGGTTTCTTCGGGACATTATCCGTGGAGGATTCTTTGGAGTGCCTCAAAGCTATGCTTACTGCTAATATTCGCCAGAATTTGCAAATTTGCGTTCAGATCGCGACTAAATATCATGAGCAGTTAACCACGAAAGCGTTAATTGACTTATTCGAGAGCTTCAAGAGCTACGAAGGGTTATTCTATTTTCTGGGGTCTATAGTCAACTTCAGCCAGGATCCAGAGGTGCATTTTAAATACATCCAAGCAGCATGTAAAACAAACCAAATCAAGGAAGTGGAACGTATTTGCCGCGAATCAAACTGCTACAATCCCGAGCGCGTTAAAAACTTCCTAAAGGAGGCCAAGCTGACTGACCAACTCCCCTTGATTATCGTGTGTGATCGTTTCGATTTCGTACACGATTTGGTATTGTATCTTTACCGGAATAATCTTCAGAAATACATCGAAATTTACGTTCAAAAAGTTAATCCCTCTCGATTACCAGTGGTCGTAGGAGGTCTTCTGGATGTTGACTGCTCCGAAGACATAATCAAGAATCTAATACTCGTCGTGAAGGGGCAGTTTTCCACGGATGAATTGGTAGAGGAGGTGGAGAAACGCAACCGCTTAAAACTATTGCTGCCTTGGTTAGAGTCCCGGGTACATGAAGGATGCACAGAGCCAGCTACTCATAACGCATTAGCCAAAATTTACATTGATTCAAACAACAATCCCGAGCGGTTCCTAAAGGAGAATCAATACTATGACAGTCGCGTTGTTGGGCGATATTGCGAAAAGAGAGATCCTCACTTGGCTTGTGTGGCGTATGAACGAGGGCAGTGTGACAGAGAGCTGATTGCTGTCTGTAATGAAAACTCTTTATTCAAGAGTGAAGCACGCTACTTGGTACGAAGACGAGATCCAGAATTGTGGGCTGAAGTGCTGTCTGAGGCCAACCCATACAAGAGGCAGCTAATTGACCAGGTGGTCCAGACCGCTCTTTCTGAAACTCAAGACCCCGATGATATTTCCGTCACCGTCAAAGCGTTTATGACAGCTGATCTGCCGAACGAACTGATAGAACTTTTAGAGAAGATCGTCCTGGACTCAAGTGTATTCTCCGATCACCGTAACCTGCAAAATCTCTTGATTTTGACGGCCATCAAAGCAGACCGAACACGAGTTATGGATTACATAAACCGCTTGGATAACTACGACGCCCCCGACATCGCAAATATTGCTATTTCGAACCAGTTATACGAAGAAGCCTTTGCCATCTTTAAGAAGTTCGATGTCAACACCTCTGCCATCCAGGTGCTCATCGAACAGGTGAACAACTTGGAACGAGCCAATGAGTTTGCTGAGAGGTGTAACGAACCTGCCGTTTGGTCTCAGTTGGCCAAGGCACAACTTCAGCAGGGCCTGGTTAAAGAAGCTATCGATAGCTACATCAAGGCTGACGACCCCAGTGCATATATTGACGTTGTGGAAACGGCATCCAAATCAGAATCTTGGGACGACCTGGTACGATATCTTCAAATGGCCCGTAAAAAAGCACGCGAGAGCTACATTGAGAGTGAACTGATTTACGCTTATGCAAGAACCGGCCGCTTGGCTGACTTGGAGGAATTCATTTCTGGTCCCAACCATGCTGATATACAGAAAATCGGTGACAGGTGCTTTTCGGATGGAATGTACGACGCAGCCAAGCTACTTTACAATAACGTCAGTAATTTTGCCCGCCTTGCAATTACCCTAGTTCATCTGAAAGAGTTCCAAGGGGCGGTTGACAGCGCAAGGAAAGCCAACTCCACAAGGACATGGAAGGAAGTTTGCTTCGCTTGTGTGGATGCCGAGGAATTCCGTTTGGCACAGATGTGTGGACTGCACATTGTCGTTCATGCAGATGAACTTGAAGACCTGATTAATTACTACCAGGATCGTGGTCATTTTGAGGAGCTGATCGCTCTACTGGAAGCCGCCCTTGGTCTCGAACGTGCTCACATGGGAATGTTTACAGAGCTAGCGATTCTCTATTCAAAATACAAACCGTCAAAGATGCGGGAGCACTTAGAACTCTTCTGGTCACGAGTTAACATTCCAAAAGTTCTCCGAGCGGCTGAGCAAGCTCATCTCTGGTCTGAACTTGTCTTCTTGTACGACAAGTATGAAGAGTACGACAACGCAGTGTTAGCAATGATGGCACACCCCACAGAAGCATGGAGAGAGGGCCACTTTAAGGACATTATTACAAAGGTCGCAAACATAGAGTTGTACTACAAAGCCATTCAGTTTTACTTAGATTATAAGCCGCTTCTGCTGAACGACATGCTTCTAGTGTTGGCTCCACGAATGGATCACACGCGTGCTGTTAGTTTCTTCACAAAAACCGGGCACCTGCAGCTGGTGAAGCCTTACCTGCGTTCCGTACAAAGTTTAAACAATAAAGCAATCAACGAAGCTCTAAACGGACTGCTGATCGAGGAAGAAGACTACCAGGGACTGAGGAATTCCATTGATGGATTTGACAATTTCGACAACATTGCTCTTGCTCAGAAATTGGAGAAGCACGAACTGACCGAGTTTAGACGTATTGCAGCCTACTTGTATAAAGGTAAGTTCAGATGATTTCGTTACGCTAGGATTGTTGTCTGATCAGAGTGAAACTAGGTAACAACCGCTGGAAGCAGAGTGTGGAACTGTGCAAAAAGGACAGATTATTCAAGGATGCTATGGAATATGCCGCCGAATCAGGAAAACAGGAAATTGCCGAGGAGCTTCTTAGTTGGTTCCTAGAACGTGGTGCATTTGATTGTTTCGCAGCTTGCCTATTTCAGGTTAGACTTCCTAATTAATCTCCCCTAAAAAAACTAAACTATCGAATCTTTTCTAGTGCTACGATCTCTTGAGACCCGATGTAATACTCGAACTTGCTTGGCGACACAATATCATGGACTTTGCAATGCCCTACTTGATCCAGGTAGGATATCATGATGTTTTTTTTTTCTAATGTATCTACAAGAAACTACTTTTTTAATCTTTTCATAGGTCACACGAGAATATACGAGCAAAGTCGACAAATTGGAAGCGAATGAAAAACAACGCGAAAAGGAGGGCGAACATGTCGAACACAAAAATATTATCACAATGGAGCCACAATTAATGATCACAGCCGGCCCTGGCATGGGTATCCCTCCGCAATACGCCCAAACATACGCACCTGGATACGCGGCCCCCCCTAACATGCCCTACCAGGGATACGGAATGTAGGCAAATAGTTCCAATAAGTTTTTGTTGTTGTCTTCTCACACACGCTAGATCGCATTTAGTTTTAACCGAGATACAAACGCCTCCCTTCAAACTTTGGTTAGTTTTTTTTCTTTTCGCATATTTGTATTTTTTTACTACAGCCGAAATTTTCCTACTGCTATTTTGGTGGTAGCTAAGTATTGACAAGTTTTTGCAATGAAATGAATTGATAATACAATATAGACTGGAAGTTTGGCTGTGATAAAACGAGATCCTTAAAAAAGTAAGCGGGATTTATTGATTAGTGTGTGTGCGCTGAGTTTTGGGTAGCTCTTGCTGTAGACATCGGTGGCTCAGTGAACGGTGGTTCATATTCATAGCATTTCGTAATTGATTGAAATCTGGTCGGCACAAATGCAAATAAAGTGTGCTTCGAAAAAGGGTGTCTATAAATATAATCGTATGAGTAACATGGCAGCACGTTTTTCCCGTTAGCTCTTTCTACTATACCTTTGAATCGGGGGTCATTGCGAGGGATCAGAAACATTTTTTTTTACTCCATTCAAAGTGTTGCCGTTCTTAAAGCGGTTTCATCAAACCAAAATAGTTAGTAGCACTTTTAAATTTTCTTCTCAACAAATTTGGTATCAATATAATCGTGTTTTTAAGTTCTTACGACGTTTTCTGCCTCCTTTTTAATTAGAGAATGTAGCCGACCAACGGCTCTAAATTTTTTGCACCGCTTAGTACATAAGGAAGTTGTTATGAGGAAATTCAAAATGAGCAAATTATCTAATTTTTACAACTATTTTAGCTGCGATCTTTTGTGCTGTTCCAGATCAAGGAAGGCTTCAAATTGAACCACATAACAGCAAATATTGATGATGAAGACATTCAAAAGTATGAAGATTTAAAAATGCATATCACATTGTCATGATTTTACCTTGTGAAAGTTTCGAAATTAGAACTGAAAATGCTACTGATATGGCTGTAGTTACTAATGAAAGTTATGGCAATGTGATCAATAGGTTTCAATTTTCATACTTGAATACTTTTATAAATATTTGCTTTTATATTATTCAATCTGTTGATCTCCGTTGTTTTAGATTAACACAAAAGAACACAGCTTTTATAACTGGATTGCAAATTTATGGGAAATAACGTTTCAACTGCATTGCAAAAACTTGTTGATTACGCTAAAGAATAGTTTCATCAAATTTTAACGGTCCTTCCTCAATTTTCTTTTCCAGTTATAAGTGAATTCGTTAAATTTAGGAGATGTTCACATCATATAAATTCATTCTCAGAATATATAAATTAAATTTGTATAAGTACATTCTTTCTAAATACAAAGAAGACAAGAAACGAACACAATCTCGTCACCTCCTGCTTTGATAATAGAACCCGTGCAGAAAGAAAAGATGTTGGTCTCCAGGTCTACAACAACACAACACAAAATCCTATTCACGTGACATTCATGAGTAGAGTTAATAATTAAAATTAAAATTATGAGAAAGAAGTTAGATATATTTTAAAAGAAGATTTAAATTTAAAACTTAACGGGCGACAGAGAGAGGAAGTCATGGGACGCTCTTGCTGCGTCTTTTGGAGAATTATTAACCGTAAGTAAGAAAAAAGAAAAAAAATAAGAAAAAAAGAGAAAACAAGCGCTATTGCTAAAAATTATGTATAAAAATGGCAAAAAAACCTATTCTATAATTACACTACATGCGTACTGTTTAAAACAATACACAAAAGGGAAGATATATAGTATTTTATTGAGGAGCAAAATTATTGATGAAAAAAAAACCTAAGGGAAATTATAGTTCAACCGCAAAGTTATATTGAATCTAAGAGAGATGAAAGGATATACGTTTACTGATTGTATTTAATTTTTGTTTAGTTTTCTTTATTAAAAAGAAAGATACAAATAAAGTTGTATATGTTATTCCGAAGATTATTTACACCTTAAGATTTGTCTTTCATTTCTGCCGGCTACTCATAACGTTCTCACCCATCCATCAATCCCAATGGATTGGATGAATACTTACTGAATTTACGCAAGCCTGGTTGGAAGATACGTTTAGAAGCCCAACTGAATTCAACTGTCAAGCGATTTCAGTTAACGGATGTAAGCGGATTTGATCGAGACTACCTGCAGCGCGTTTCGTTTGTTTGGAAATTGCCGTTTGTAATCAACACGGTTTTCACATCCAATTCAATGCGTAATTTAACGTTTACATCCTTGCAGATCCGTTCACTGTAATTGGGCCGTAACACGCCAAGCAATTTTTATCTATTTAGCGTTATGCTAATAGGATTATTTTTATTATTGAATGAGTTAAATTCAGACTACTTTAATAATAAAAATGACCTTTCCCTTTCATCCTTTTGAATGCGATATTAAAAAAAAGATTCTTGATAACAAATTCTAGAATGCGCCTCTAATTTTACAGAGAAATGGGAATACACCCTCAAAATAAAAAGAAGATTGTATGCGCACCAACCAAGAAAAAAGATGCCCCAGCCGTAATATCCTAAATTAAAAGTACTTCAATTAAATTTTAATATTCATAAATATGCCACTGTTCATTTTTAGTTGTTCACAAGCAGTTCTTCTGAAAAATTTCTTACGTCAAGAGTAGGAAACGGACGCAAAAAGGTAAGTACTTTCCTTTTCAACAAAGTAAGTAGGTATCTACACGTGTAGTTTGTGTATATGTTACGTGCTATGGGATTTTTGAACATTCCAAAATTACCCATCGATGAAATAATAAGGCAAAGCGAATGTGATGAAAGCCGTAAAATTCTTTGGGATCGAAAATATGATCTTCAAGAGGGATACCCACGTGTAAACAGGTGTTTTCGAAATTCAATCAATGAACTCATTCCAAGCCAAGGAATCATCCATTAGAGGACTAAATCGGAACATTCTGTACAAAAGATTTGATGGGAAGAGGGGGAAGATACAATAGAAACATCTGATCAGATCCTCTTTATTCCGATAAGGTGAAAAAGAATATAAAATTACTTTGGTGAGACGAACAGTATAAAAGGGTGACCTACTCCTACTACCTTTCCGTGTTTTATCACAAGTTTTAGAGTGCAAATGATTATCCTAAAAAAACTGAAGGTATTTAACCTAAGAGAACTACACTAAACCTAAGTTTGCTTAAGATAAAATTAATTGCAGTACGTCTCGTACTTATGGTCCTCTCCCAGTAAAACGAATTAAGGCCACTTTTGGATGCTAGGCAAAGACTGCTTGGCAGTTTGTGATGAGACAGGACAGCATAAAGATCTCTTGCGACAAATCCGTCATGTGCTGAGGTGTAGCAATCAGCGTTGGAGCAAAAACGGTGGCTAAGTTATGTTCGTTCATTTTGTTCACAACGTAGTGGGATGCGACTCTGTTGTAAAAAGGAACAAATCTTCTTAAAATAAAAGAACAAAATTCCAGTCAATCACCTGTGAAGGTGCTCCACCATGAATTTCAGGCAGTTGTAGTGGGCGGGAGGAAGTTTCTTCACAGCTTCCCGCAATGTAGTTATCTGAACCTCGATTGATCGACACCCTAAAAGTGAAATGTGTGACTTTCGCGCTAAATTCACCTTGGAAAACACTTACTCATTGCCGCCATAAATGACGGATACGCTTGGAACGTGATCAATGGGACCGGAAGGAGTCGGAGGTACAACTTAAGTGTTCCTGCAATAACATTTACATTCCCATAAGCGGCCTCAGACATATCAGTCTTCTCTCCGTCTCGGTCCAAAGCCAACTTCAAGGCTTCGATTTCATCTGCAAATCCTGAAACCCTGTATATGCCCTCCTGCAGCATCCCCCTGCACTCAACCTCTTCAACGCAACGTTTTATGACAAATGGAATCGTGCACTGATGAGCAGTGACCAGAGTGGTCAAATCCGTCCCGAATACCCCTCGGATACGTTTCAAATCAGGAACACACTTGGCTGGTACTAGTTCCGAGCATTTGCTGTGAGCAATGAAGCCGCAGTCTTCACATTTCACTCCTTGGGCCGTGAAGCCCCACAGAAAATTGGCACAGAACTCACACCAGTTCAGTCCCTTAAAAGTGTGTATCTTAAAGGTATGCAACTTTTCATAAATTACTGACAAGACATCACCTTCTTCTTGGGATGGGCTTATAATTACTGGAGCCACTTCGGGCACCACTTCGGATTTTATTGACTTCCGCAGATCATTCGAGAGTGCCCGCAGTTTTCTTCGATTCAGCGTCATATATGGACTCTGCTGGTAGCAGTTTTTTGTTTGTGAATTCATTTCCTGCAAAATGGGAGCAGCATGCAGTTGCATGTAGAAATTTACTAACCCATCAGCGACAAGATCGTGGACAGTCTCAAAGCGTTTGAAGTTCTCATTGAGAAAGTGCCCGAGGTCGGGTTTATAATACATTTTGTAGTGCTTTGTTTTTTTATTGAAACGCATGCTTAATGTGTAGAAATCGGTAGCTCCCGGACTTTGTCGGATTAGGTAAGAACCATCTGGAGTTCCAGCCAGAATCCTTTCAACCTCCCGGTGGCCAATTTGTCCGTGATACTCATAACCGTAGTATTCTGGGGCATTGTTTATTTCACGTTTTCGTAAAATCGCTTTTGGTGTAGGTGCTTCTAGCTGTATTTTATAGACTTTACAAGGAACATTATTTTCTTTTGTGAATTGTCTGGCAGTTAACATAGAGGGGCGGAAGATACTTACGTTCCGGCTTCCACACTTTGTGCACTGGAGAATTTGGTTCCAGCCACTTTCCGTTTGGTACATTTACCGATTGCATTTTACGTTTTACAGCAACATCACAGATTTATTTCAGAATTCCAGCAAATGAAGCAATCCGTGAAATCCATTCTCAACTTTCACATTTTGACAGCTCTTGAGGTGAAGGTTGAAGGCGGATTCTATAAATTGGAAAGAAATCGGAATTCGTGTGCCGTCATTTCCGTTTCCCGCATTGAACTACGTTAACATTTTTGTTAAAGATTTTATTTTACAAAATTCAATTTTTATAAGAATGCAGTCTAGAAAATGGCCAGATATTCTCTAAGGATATAAATTATACATTCATCGCCTTTTTAGTTCCTTTTCTCCTTATATCGCCGAGAAATTGTTATACAGCCGCCAGCCCTGAAGTTTTAAACCAAAGTTATTAGTCTATCTGAAATTAGTACCAGTCAGATACCTAAGGGCTAAGTACATATCCTTTAAATCTAGCACTTTTTCTTTTCCCTTGCCTTTCTTACTCCTACAAATCTTTTTACCAGCTGTTTCCAAAAGGGGTATAAAAACACACATTTCTATATAAACTCCTTTAATAAAAATAATTTGGTGATAAAAATGCTGGAAACGTCCACTACTTATTGAAACGTTTCTGTTGTCTTAGCCGATAGATATCGTTAGCTGGAGGGGCGGGTGTTGTTGTGTCATCATCACTGTCATCACCACCAGGCAGCATACGTCTCCTTTTAAGACCACCTTCTCCCGAAAACGTGCTGTCGTCCACTATCCAATGAACCGATTTCGCCAAATCGAACAGTTTTATATCGCATCCATGGTCTCCAGTTGGCACAGGTACTGAAAAGTACACAAGAAAAGTTCTCATAAAGAAAACATAAAGAAAAGAATTGGAATTCACCATCGGGCAGTTGTATTCTGTTGAAAATATCAACGAGCATATCCACGGACACAAATGGTCCACGGAAACACACTGGGGGTGGTAATTGAGCGCACAGAGCTGCTAATGCTGGTGGTTTTGGGAATGTTCCACCGTCCAAGGGATGTTCACCTGGGAAGGCGTTGGCTTTTGGTTTATAGGGAATCATTTGTGAAAAATCCGGTCGAGGAAGTTTAGTAGCTGTATCCAGACCACCTTCTAATCCTCCGATCTTTGGACCAACTATTCCTCGTGTCTATATGTGAGGAAAGCGTGAAAAAGTGAATGGCTACCTCCCCCCATTGGTACTTACGTCAACGTATCCAATTGATTTCAATTCCACATTTGAGCAGGGATACAAATCCAGGAATTTGTAACGATCCACAAGTTGGGCAGTCTCCTTTCCCTCGTACTCTTTCAGCTGCAAATATAAAATCAGTAAATTTTGTGGCTTGAGATTAAAACTGGATGTTTTACGTTCTCCAGAACAGCACTTCTTCTCTTCTCCACTTTAACAATACTAGAGAGATCTCCAATGTTCGATTCGAATTCCAGAAACCTATTCCAGACTTCAACGGACAACTGAGGAGTAAGTCCTCCAGACGAGAGCACCCTTTCGAACAATACTCTGGTGTTGTTGTCCTCGTTCAGATGCGATAAATAGTCGATGTAGCACATAACGTACTCAGGACTGCCCCCGAACCTCTTCAGCCCCAGCTCAAATATCCTGAACGCAATGTCCTTGTCTTTCGAACAGTAATATTCCATTAGAGCTGCAGCTACAAAGACATGGTACCGTGATCTAACATCCTCGCGAGCCTTTTTGAACACAGCTCTAGCCGATTTGATGCCTTCCGCTCGCCTTGCGAATTTCATGTATTGCACGTACGCCTACAACGAGAGAGGGTAAAATTGTATTCTCTTGCAAGCAACCGGGTGTACTCTACCAGAGTTGGATCAATGTCAGGGATCGACAGAAATTTGTTGTACATTTGGTGAACCTTGTCGTACTTCATCCGACCCTCCTCGAAGTCCGCGTAGGCAAAGTAGAGAAGAGCGTTTCGACTCAGAACACCATTGATAGCTCTTTCGAGAATATTAGCGGCTTCGTCACTAAACGCTCTTGCAGCTGTGACGTCCTAAAATTTGTTTGTAAAATTTATCAAAATTTTCACTTATGATTTCGTGCATCTTATAACTAAATTAAAACTCGCAACGTATAGAGCATCTTTGGGATTTGATTTGTATTGAGGCCGAAGAACGAGAAAACTACTATAAGGACACAGAAAGCAGCCTGAAGTTATTCAATCAAAGCCCAAGCATACAATTCCGCTGCATCCCATTAAAAAACAGAGAAGCACACAATCTAGGTTTCGGGGCAAGTCTCAAGAGTACACGAATTTTATTGTCTGGACAATGTTGTAACATTGACAAATGCACAATAGCTTCAAGAGCTCCTGCTCCAACTAGAGCGATCTCTACGGTTGCATTGAAACGAAAGTTGTAAGCGTTTAAAGAATACCGAAGGCAGGGTCTGTTGTTTAATGTTTTTCGAATAATACGCACTCCCTTTTCGGTAAGCAGTTTTGAGCTTTGGTCGAGGAACTGGGCGGCCTGATGCCACACGGCCGGATGATGGGTCAACACCAACAGACACTGTTCTGTGGCGAACATAACGCGACGTGTAATTAGGGCAGTGTCTTCTGTTCTCAAAGGGTTGGACCTTTCGAAGGCGATATACTTTTTCCACAGTTCGACCTGTTTTGGAATTGGTTAGTGTGTGAAATTTGCTTATCTTCTTCATGGTGTAATTACTTGTTTTATTTCTTCTTTCGTCAGGGTGGGAGGAATCGCTGGCAGGTTTCTATTGAGGCCTTTAGTCACGATCTCCAGCTCCTTTGCAACTCGCCGGGCGTTCATGTAATCCCTATAAATAACAGAATTTTGCACTTAATGTGTAAATTTTTATGAAAGCTGCCCGGATTAAGCATATCTTTTCGGAACCTCGACAGAACGTGAGTTGGATTCATTAATATACAAATTTTTCCTTTAGTTTACTGAAAAAAAATCAAATTCCAACTTACTTGGACCGTTCCAAACTCATTTTTTCTGAAATAATTGGATTAATGTTCTGCTCGAATGCTATGTACTCCTTCCACAGTGTCTCGATGCCAATGATGGGCGTTACAACGGCTTTCTGGTATACTTTTCGAACTGCAGTGATCTTCTGATTTTCTGCGTAACTCCCAACAGCCTCAACACTTTTCAGGAAAGTTATGTAGTCTTGCCAAATCGAGAAAGAATGCAGGTCCATGCCTATTTTCTCCAGCGCAAAATCATAGGCTTGGGCAAGTTTCTCCCTGCAATTGGAACAAGTGAGTACAAAGTGCAAAAAACAAGAAAGTATAACTATACTTGTGTGTGCTGAGTCCCGCTTTAGTTTCTTTAACGTACGATAAGTAGAGTTTCCACAAATCAATATTTAAGATTTTCACCAAGCACCTTTGGAAAAGTTTCTCCACTCGTTCGAAATTACGCGCCTTCATTTCTTGCTCAATGTAAATTTTCCAATAGCGAGCTGTTGTAGGGAACACTGAGACCAGAGACTCGTAAAGAGATCTGACTTCATTCACATGACGACTTTGGGCTTCCCTGAGCAGTACTGACCAGGACTCCACATCATACGGCCTCATCTCAACTGTTTGTTGGGCACGAACGAGTCTTTCGTGACCCCATTCCTTTACACAAGACATTTATTTATAAATGCAAGCAGATTTTAAAATATTACACTTACTATATCAATTTTTATCTGATCCTTTATAGACATCTTTTCTGACTCTGATAGCCGGGTACTTGACGGCAGGTTATACTCACGTTTTTTTTGTAAAATTGAATAGCACTTATATGATAGAAATTGTGTTTTTAGGGTTTCATGGAATTAGCAGAATCAACAGTGCTCTACAGACAAAATATAAAAAATTAAACACTTCCCGAAATCACGCCGCCCGAATCGTTTTTGTTTGCTGCTTTATTGACGTTTCCCGTTTTGACATTAGGGTGAAAAAATGGCGTCAAAGCATTGCCAGCATAAACATCAGACGGGTTTTAAAAGCTGCCTTTTAGTAACGAAAATATTGTCACAGGATATCGCTTAAAACATAACACAGCAGCAAATAACACACCTACATCATTGAATGCACTCACTATCCTCTAAATCTTCATAGGTGACGTATGCAATTTATAAAATTATTAAATCGTATTCGAAATTTTCCTGAAAGAGCGTTTTTAATGTAAGCGTTGACAACTTAAGAAAACCACAATCCCGTAAAACAGGATTTGTATATTTCAAAATGGCTGACCTAGACAAGTGGGTTGAAGTCGTGCGAGAATGCAAATATCTGCCTGAGAGTGATTTGAAGAAGCTCTGTGATATAGTTTGCGATATATTATTAGAAGAATCGAATATCCAGCCGGTCAGTACACCAGTTACAGTTTGTGGGGACATCCATGGACAGGTGAGTTGATGCAAAAGTGCCTTTGACGGGGTGGTGGTGCCTCTCTTCGTGATGTGTCAACGAACCTTCTTGCTTGCAAATTGCCGGCGCTTTGTAAAATTACTTGGGCAATTTTTGTAGTAATTTCTCTGAATACATTTGTTTGTTACCCTATTTGCATAAATCCAGGGCAATGATATTTCCTTGAACGCGGGCTTGTTATTCCCCACTTTTTTACTTTCAAGACAATCCCCATTTTCCCAAAATGCTTGTTGCACTTTTTAAGACTGCTAGCTGATCTTTTGTGAGCTCCACTAGCTTATTTCCTCACATAATTCCACTGTAGCATTTTCTTCCACTCCATCTTTCACCATTCATCCTCTTACAGCTTCAAAAAATTCTCAAATTCTCATTTTTGTTTCTATCGTATAGTTTTACGATCTGGAGGAACTTTTCCGTTGCGGTGGTCAAATTCCAGACACGAACTATGTTTTCATGGGTGATTTTGTGGACAGAGGTTACTACAGCCTGGAGACGTTTACAAGACTGTTAACTTTAAAAGTAGGTAGAGGGCATTTGTGAAAGGCTAATATGTGAGAAATCCCTTCTGTAGGCTCGATATCCTGACAGGATAACACTCCTGCGTGGGAACCATGAATCGAGGCAGATCACAAAGGTTTACGGATTTTATGACGAGTGCCTGAATAAGTACGGAAATGCGAATGCATGGAAATATTGCTGCCGAGTGTTTGACCTTCTCACCATTGCCGCTGTATGACTTTCTATAAAAATTCCGGTCTTGAGAAAGAAGCACTTGTCTATTTCTAGCTTATCGATGAGGATATCCTCTGTGTTCACGGTGGTCTCAGTCCGGAGATTAAGACTCTGGATCAAATTAGAACTATTGACAGAAATGGGGAAATCCCATACAAAGGTGCCTTTTGTGATCTCGTTTGGTCCGACCCAGAGGATTTGGACTTGTGGTAAGTGGATGCATGTAATTCCCTTGCACACATGCCTTCGAATAACTGGTTTGCTTTTATTGCTTTTATTTTAGGGCTGAAAGTCCGCGAGGAGCTGGTTGGCTCTTCGGCTCTTTAGTTACAGAAGATTTTATGACAATAAATAGCCTTGACTTGATTTGTCGAGCACACCAACTCGTCAACGAGGGCATTAAATACATGTTCAATAACAAGTTGGTCACCGTTTGGTCTGCTCCAAATTACTGCTATCGCTGCGGTAATGTCGCATCGATCTTAAGTTTTAGCACTTCGAAAGAACGTAATGTTAGCATATTTCATGCTGTACCTGATTCCGAGAGGGTGATACCTCCGCAAAATACCACTCCGTACTTTTTGTAATTTTGGCACTTGGATCCCGTCTGCATACTTTCGGTGCATCGGAAGCTTGCACTGTTCCAAAGATGAAGGTAAACACATACAGCTGCTTGCGGACAGTATTCTAAAGCTTTATAATTGTAGAATTGTATGTGGATAAGTGTTGCGTTTATTTTGTATGTTCATACTCCATATCGAAGTACTTCTCTTTTATGGTATGCAAATTATTAAAAATAAAGAGCTGATTAAGAGAAATGTTTGCTTTTATCTGCGTTCTTGTCGTCACAATTTTACCATTTATTAATTCAGAAATTATCTGAAACACAAAACTGCTTATTTTTGCATCCTAATTGGACCTTTGCTCTTTATTACCATCAAAATTAATTTTAGCGCAAATAAGGTAGAACGTAGCAAATCAATATTAGCTTGTAATTCGATTGGATTCGACTATTGTTATAGAACAATGGATTGCTCTTGCGGCTGTACCTAGAGAACAAGCCAGTGAAGTTCGAATCAAACAGGACAAGTGGCAAATATGTGTTTGTGTACTCTTGTAAACCTTTGTGTGAACAGGGTACGTATCGACTAAACATTCACCCAGTAACCAGTTCAGAAATTATTGACAGTAAAAAAGAATTATATTTCGTAAAGTACTGCTTTACGCATCTGAGCAACTATCAAGTTAAAAACATTCCAAAATGCCTCGAGACAAGCCAACAAATAAACTCGACGTAATCGGCAACCTCGACCTCAAACCTGAAGATGCTGTGGGTGACTACATCGAATCCAAGGCTCAGGAGAAATATTTCATGTAAGTCCTTTAACATGTTCTACCTAAAGTCGTGGCCCAAGCCTTCCCCCATTCTAGTAAACCTCCCTATTGGGACATTGCTGGTGACTCCCTGGAACTCCTGGCCATACAAAATGAAAGGGAATATATTGAAATGCAGCACCTCCAGGCTGAACTTCTTGAAAATGCAAAGCGGCAAAAAGCAATTAATGCCAAACGAATAGAAGAGATGCAAAAGATCCAACAGAAACTCAGGGAGCGCTTTATTCAAGTGAACAGCTTCATTCGAGACTGTGAGGAGAAGGAGCAAGTAGCGAGGGCGAAAACTCGCAGAGAGCAAAGAATTCAAGATCAACTGAAAGTGGATATACAGAAGTACAAGAAGGATATTAAGGAACTGAAGGCGTTTCGAGACGTTCTAAGCCAAACTGTTAAGGAGATGGAACCCTATGAAATAGTAATCAAGGAGGTGGTTGCAAAATCGGATATAATCAAGTCTGTGAAGGATTGCATGGATAGATGTGACGCCTTAAGTAAGGGCCATTAAATTTCCAATAAAGTCTCGAATAGATTCTGAATTGTCTCTTCCCAGTGCTGGCACAAGTGGAAATAAACGAGCTGGAACAGGACAAGATAAAAGCCATTGAAGAAATGCGTCGAAATATGCTTAAAGCAACCAATGATGCCGCCCTCATTGTTCTGGGACTCAATAACGAACTTGCCGAATTGGAACGGTCCTACAACAATGCAAAGGCCGAATCGTACAAATGGGAGAAGGTTATCGCAGCTACCAAGGACTTTATCGTCAACAATGAGCTAACAAAGGAACGCATTCTTGATGCCCTCGGTCAAATGGTTCGACTTCTGCACAAAAGAAGAGGTTGGTGACCCACATAAGAGTAATCTTAAGAAGTAGGCTATTTGTGGTCTTGTGATGTCTTTCTAGGTGTTGAAGTAAGCGGAAAAACAATGCAACGGGAAAACGTTGAAATGCATTTGGATTTTATCAAGAGTGAAATTGAAATCTTGAGCAATGTTGTGACCATTTGCAAACGGGAGCATTTAAAGCACAAGAAAGAGATTTAAAGAACACAGTAAGCGGAAAATTTTCCATTGTTATACATGAAGCGGGATATTTTGATAAATAAACAGTATTTAGGGAAGTTACTAGGCTGTCCATTGAATTCAAGTCGAGAAGCTTATGCCACTGATTTGTTCTTCAACCCAAAATCTCGTCTATTTCTTGATAAATTTCCCAAATGGTTCTAATGTAAATTCCAAATTACTTAAATATGACAATTTTCGGTTCAGAGCAAGAAATACTTCGTTTGTTTGAAAGGGGGCCTATGAGCATCATCCTCATATATGTCCCCCCACATTTTCATCTATTCTGAAAAAGATCTATATCTCATTAGAAATGAGTACTTCAAGTAAAATTTTATTAAATGTCTACAAAACCATGTTCTTTTTTAAAATAAAATTAAAAAATCGCATATTGTACTCTTAGTCACAACAATGCTTAAAAAGACAAGCGCCACGTCATCAGAGGGTGGTAGCTGATGTATTTCTCGTATTCGGGGGTGGGGGACAGGAGGACAAAATTAAAGCCATCTCTTGCACTTAAAACGAAATTTGCTCACGAGCAGAATTCCTCAATCCTCTTCATCGTCCGACAGTCGTTCGAACTCTGCTATCGAGAAGACAAACGCAAGGCAACCGAAACGGATAAGTGTTCCATGAGTCAGAATGGCGGTACCTTCCCAGCCAGCTATCATTGGCGGACGAGACTTGCATTTGCAGGGTGCTGAAGTTGGTGCAGCCATCCTGAAAATACCATAAAACAAGAAATACACTTCAAATCGGAATAACATGAAAAATGTGAGAAAATACTTGGCGTTTGGATCCAGTTTGCAGGTGTATCTTTTTACTCCACGTCGGTTGTCCAAGATTTCTTGGACTTTTGTGTACAGCTCTTTAGGATCTTCCTTGTATTGCTTGGCTGGTGTCGGTGGATACTCTGTGAAATCGCAGGAGTACAGCTGACCATTCACTTCGGTTCCGAACTCTGAATAATTAATAAGCTCGAAGCTTTTCGTCACTTCATCGTAGAAGATGACTGCATGACGCGGGGAGATCTGTCTGCAGTGACCGGCAGTGGTTAAAGGCAGATCAGCACCTGGACCTGATCCGATCACAAAGCTCCTGTACCGCATATAAACGGAGTCCTTCATGCTGAATGATGTGAACCACCTGCAAAAACTGTAGAGTGATTTTTAGTTAAGTGTGGCTGCAGATCCTCTATTCTCGTCAACACTTACTTATTTCCCTCCAGTATATCTCCAACCGGGGTTAGGACCGCCCTCGCTCTTATCTGAGAGCTCATGATTGTGGGCTCTAATCTCATTGCAATTTCTCGAGCCTTTTCCTCGTCTGACCGAATAATAGGTTGGTATCTGTCGTACTCATCGGCACGATCATCGCTCTTCTCATCCCCATCAGCAAAGGTCCTGGCAATCCTCTCGATATCTTCCTGGGTGAGCAATTGGCTAGGCAGTGGCATTGTTTTGTTGGGGTTTGACTTGCATATGTCTCGGATAGCCCGAGCTGCTGTTCTGTTTCGGTACTTCCACACGATGTCCGGATTATCCACAATGATTTGCTGCAATCTCTGAAACGCGAGTATTTTGATCAAGTCCACATCGAGGTTTTTGAGTTCAGAGTCTATTTTGTAGTCGGAGAGTACGTCATCTTCCATTTCTTCCTTAATCTGTGGCCGACTAGCGTCCGAGTCGTCCCCATCATCTTCAACATCTGGCTCAGTTTTTACTTTGCTCTCATCGGCATCTTTCTTCTTATCACCACCGCTCCCCTTTTTTCGTCCGTCCCTCTTACCTCTAACAGTTTCTTCAGTCTTTTTGTCGCCATCGCCACTACCGCCTACATCCTCCTTCTGTTCTTCCTCGCTCTCTTCACTGACATCCTCGTTACCAACTTCTTTTCGGAATTCTCTTACCTTTTGCTTTGCTGTTTTTATTGCCTGCAGATCCTCATCCACCATTTTCGTCAGCTCTAATTGACGGTCTTCTAGAGATTCTATTAGTCCGTTTCTTGTGACTGTCTCATGTCTGAAGGCATCTCTAAGTGATGGCAGCAATGGAGGGGGGTTTTCGTAGTGATAGTTGACTATGGGGGGTATCTCCGCTCGGTCCCGGGGCTTGGGTGTTACTTTAAAACGGAATGGGGGGTTTTTTAGGTGAACTCGTCGAAAAAATTCCGCTTTGACACTCTCTTGATCAACTGGTCCTGAAAATCTGTTCCAAAGTTTGACTCGTTCTGTAGCTGAGATGCTGTTGACTAGTTTCCAATCCTGAAAGAACAATTTGTAGATTATATGGAAGTATAACTAAATTAATGGCTGCAATGGCATAGTTTTTTCATCAGATGCAAAACTACTATTTTTAATAGGAAAAGGAAAAAATCGCAACCAGGAACAGATGACCAAAATACAGCACATTCTTCGTGCAGTTCTAGACTGACATTAATATAGTCTCTAAACGTGATGACTCTTTCCTGCTAAGGAGAAACGTTACCAAATTCTTAGGACATAAAAATAAATTCGTGACCAAAACCTGAAAGTGGGTTCAGTTGAAATTTAAATAAAACTAAATTAAGAAAGGATAAGGAAATCTAACATTGAAGGACTGGGCATGTGGAGGGAGGGAGCAGAGAATTAAATATGTCTGTAATATCTGATCTTTTTCTCTCGAAAACTCGGTCAAATGTCTAGCAGAGTATCCAGATCGAGTAACAGCAGTTGTTCAGGAGAAGGAAACCATGAGGGATGCCGGAACTGGGCAAACCACGTATTCAATGGGAAAACCACTTTCCACGTCTTAATAACCATCAGTTTGTAATTTGTCTATACGCAGTAAATTCAAGCGAGTTCTTTCTAAACAACGACCTGCGCTCCTCAATTGCTTTCATCCAATTTGAGGCGTTATGAATCGTAAAAAAGATGAAATACACGCACTGAAAAGCAGATGGCAGGGTTGTCAACAAAAACGCTGTCAGAAATTGACAACCAACAATTACTTGCCCTTTTTCAATGAATCAAATTCAAAGCCATATAAAATAAAATAAAATAATAAGCCAAAAACACTTACAATAAAATTCTCCGGGTGATTTGGGCACATCCAAAGTCCCGTAGGAAGAGCTGTCAATGGCGGATTTAGGCAATCCTAAAATAAATTTGACGCTATAAATGAGCGCCTACTAATTTAACCGAAAGAGGTTATACAACCTGATGGAAGTACAGAGGACAGTAATCGCAAGCAACTAGCGGAGCTTTCTTGCAAGACTTCCCACAGTAGAAGCATGTCCTTGCTGGCAAGGGGACTAAGCCCTGTGAGTCCAGCTCGTATGGCTTCAAACGATTGTTATTTCTTGCTGGTTTTTTTGAACCGTTCTTTCCCTGACATGGTTCAACTAGAAAGAAGAAAAGAGGAAATGTTGTTAAAACGTATACCTTGAGGCCAATCCCACTCACTTTTATCAGACCCTGGGAAGTGGCAGTGCAATTCCATTTCCTTGGGAAGTTCAAACTGTTTCGGATTCATAATGCTGGCAGCCTTTATGAGTTCGTCCAGAGGGGTTGGCTTTTTGTTTGGATCCAATGCCTTCATAACCGCAGCGGGTACTTTTGGAACAGCTGCCTTTTCAGTGGTGCTAGTATCACTTGATACTGAAATGTGACTGCTACTTCGTTTCCTCAAGTTGCGGATTTTTATTGGTATCATTGCATCTGGCTCACTTGCTGGGGTGTTTGGTCTTGACTGATCTGAATCAACAGTTTTCGTACCAGTGGAGCGTTCCACAGAGCCAGCTTTGGATGGAACTTTTGATGTCATTCGGCAATTGTGGCACAGCCACTGTCCGTTTGGTATGTCCTCTTCAGTTAATGGAGGATCGCTGCAATGTTCACCGATTGTGACGGATTGCAAAAATAAACAAAAGGCAACTTACTGGCACTGCAAATGAAAACTTGAGGGGCATCTGTCGCAACAAATTAAATCACCTCCTTCCTGACAAGCATCACAGGAATCGTGATTGTGCCCCCTTCCAGGACGTTTGTAGTATGGATGCTTCTTAATTTGGGTTGGCTTATTTTCACTATCTGGAGGAGCTATCAGATGCTGGATTTCCTGGAATACAGCAAAAAGAAAAAGTATGAAAATCTACAGTTGAATTTGTTCGATGGAAGGAGGCAGGCAAGGCTTCCTTCCACCGCCTCATGTTAAGAAATATGTTGCGTCTGACTGAAATCTTAGATAACTACATTTACCAATTAATGCTGCCTTCATCTTTAGCTTGAGTTGATTTAAATAACCCTAGGTAACAAGAATTTGCGAAAAATAAGCCAATAATCCCATTTGAATTTAAGACATACACCACTACGGGCTAGTCGAAGTTTTCGTAAAATGGCAACGGTTAGAAAAACTCAAGCAATTATTGATAACCTGACAACCCAGAAGACACAACTTTAAGCAAATTTGCTAAAAAAATTAGGAAATATTAAGCGAAATTTTAAAAAGTTTCACTGCTAGGTTATGATGTAATCTTCCCTCTAGAAACGCACATAACTGCGGTTATCCCTTTAAGTAACTACTCCAAATGCTTCTTACCTCCATAATAGTGCTAGATACGTTCAGATCGTATTCTATTTTCGACATTTTGGTTTCTAAAAGCACAAAACCAACTTTTGGAGGTATCACCAAAGTAAGGCCTGTTTACCCACAATCTTTTGACAGTTTAGTTAGAATGATTGAAATGTCAGAAATACTGGGAAATTTTGCCTGATAAATAAAAGGGAGTTTTGTGCATTCTTCATATTTTCGTGGATAAAGAAATTATTTATTCGTAGATTAAATGAGGAAACAGTTGCTAGAAACCAGATCGAAGGCTAGTGATTTTCGAATGTAACACATATTCCTTGTTTCCAAAAATCCCCACACTGAACCGAAATCGGGTCTTAGCACGTCAAAAATGTCGGAATGTGTTAACCGACGAGCAAGAGCAAGTGATTATATTTAGTGCTAGCCCAAATAAAAACAGTTTAGTAAATTAAAGAATTGTGACTTAATTGGGGAATTAGTGTAATGCAAAGAAATAGCTGGGAATAGTGGCGAAAGGGTTGAGGAAATCCAGACATACTTCCGCAAAGTGATTGTAAATAAGAGGCCGTTCTACTGTGTATGGGAGTGTGCGTGCGGTGATGCAAATTGCATTTATGCCGTCTCTTTCGTTCTAAATTAGAATCCCTTTTGCTGGAACGGTGCGAGCATATACACATCGAACGAACACAGTGGAAAGTTCATTGCAATTGTCAAATTCATCAACCGTGCCGTTCTCAATAAGTTTTCGTTATTTAAGTTCAGTAATTGGATTTCAATTGGAATGGCCCGTGATTATGATCATTTATTTAAGTTGCTCATCATAGGCGATAGTGGTAAGTGCACTTTCTTAAGGGTTTTTTGCAAAAACATTAGTAGAGGCACGCACACACCTGCAAGTTAAATTGTCAAATTAGATGTCATTTATTTGTTGGCCCTCCCTTTCTCCCGTACTTGGTGCAATGGGACAAAAATAAAAGGACTTGGAGCTCTGAAAAAATTGTTTATCGCGATAACAGGGGGAAGGAAATCTTATCAGTGGCAGTTTTGCTAGGCGGATACGAGTAGCTATCCCATAGACGTGAGTGAGTTATCCATTCGATTCAGATTAGCAAAATCTACTCAGCGAAGCACTTGCTTGAATAAAGTGGGGAACTTGGAGGAACTATGTGAATGTCCGATGAGCCAAAAAAGTTGGCTTTTTAACAAAAAAAGAAAAACACAGAGTGTTTTATAATGCCACAGCTAACAAAATATGCTGTGTGATGCAAACTACAAACGAGGAAGTGACCAGACTGGTTCCAGGTAACACTAGTGCCAGTGCGGTGATTCATCGTCTTCAGGATAAAAAAAAGTCAATCATCTCCACGCATGGAATGTTTTTGTTGGAATATCTTCAGCATGAAAGCGCAAAAGATCCAGGTGTGCTGCTACATTAGTAAATGCAACCTATAGGCAACAAATTTTGTGCCACAATGTGGTAGCATTAATAGCGGCGGTAACACGTTAACCGTTAAATTCTAAAAGCGCCCCAGGTGTCCCTATTAGTTCTTAATCTCCTTTTAGTTCTGTGAATGTTTCATCTCAGGTATGTGTTTGCAGATGGTGCTCTTGAAGTAAAAGTAAATTTAGTAGTTGTTCCTTTTGAATGTGCAAATATTTATATTAAAGTGGGCACAAAACCGCCTCATCTGAAATACTTGATATTTGGTGCCCGATCATTTTATATTTGCCACTGGATTAATTCCTCTACTTATCTTGTTTTGATGTTTTTATGGCATTATATTTCTTAAAGGCGAACGATAGGAATTGTGTAATTATTGAGTTCTCTTCCGTAGGGGAACAAAGAGAATCTTAACGAAAAATCTTAATAATGTTAATAAGAAATCCCCATACTGGTCCATTACACAAAAATCTTCAAACGGTGACCCATGGCGTAATGAAATTTACAACATACATTCAACTCGCTGCGTTCCATTCGCCTACAGTGAAATAATTTCATTTGCGTAAGATCAAAAGAGTTCCCAAAAATGTTCAAAAATCAAAATCCTAATCTGTATTTTGACAAATAATAACTGGGAACAGATAAATTTTAGTAGGTTTTCGTAGCCTTTTGATATTTTTGGTTGAAATCATTTCGTTTAGTCCCGAGACATCTAAAGCAATTTTCTTTGCAGCGATTATATATTACTTTTGAATTAAAAATTCATATATTTCAGGCGTTGGTAAATCATCACTGCTCATTCGATTCTCAGACGACACCTTCTCTGGGAGTTATATTACCACAATAGGGGTAGATTTCAAAATTCGCACCGTCGTCATAGATGGTCAGCGGGTAAAACTGCAGATATGGGACACAGCCGGACAGGAAAGATTTCGTACAATAACAAGCACTTACTACAGGGGTACTCACGGTGTAATTATAGTATACGACGTGACAAATGGTGAGTCGTTCGCTAACGTTCGTCGGTGGCTTCAAGAAATCGAACACAATTGTGACGTGGTAAATAAAGTTTTAGGTAAGTCACAGAGAAAAAAAGTTTCATTTTTAAAAACCACGATTGAAACGGTTTAAATTTTACTATATATGTAGTTGGCAATAAAAATGATGATCCTGATCGGAAGGTAGTCATCACTGAAGATGCTCAGCGTTTCGCCCGACAAATGGATATAGAACTATTTGAAACTTCTGCCAAAGATAACATAAACGTGGAAGAAATGTTTCTTGCAATAACAAAACAAGTGTTAAGGCATAAACTGCAGCAAAATGCACAGAATGCCCAGCAGACAAACGAAACCATTAATCTCAGACGGTCGCAGGGTAAAAAACATAAAAGTCGTTGTTGCTAGCTGTAAATATAATAAAACAAAACGAAAACGATAAAATGTCTTACCACTAGGAGAGTACTGCAATCGTTATTAATATTGCTGCAATGCTACACTGCATAAGGGCGTACCACCACTCTATATCTTTCTTTCATCTATCTCTCTTTTTAACCATCCGTCATCGCCACCTTCATTTTCCCTCTTTTTTCAATCCCGAAATCCTGTTTCTTCTCATTTGCAGAATGTATAGAAGTGGCCTCAGAAATTAGACCAAGTCTGTTTTTTTTTACTCGACATCTTTTGCAGTTTTATATTATTGTATTTATACACACTAGAAATGTATTTGTATTAAATATAAAATAACCTTAGGCATCAAACCGGAATTTTGTTGTCGATTTGTAAGTTCTCACATTTTTATTAGTGTCATTAGCGGTCAAGATTTCGATCTCAAATGCAGTGGTCAGTGGTCCTGTGGACAGTAATAACAAAGCAAAAGAATGAAATTGAGAGGAAAGGCAATTTATGATTGCAATGGTGACTTTTTTAAATTATGAAACGAAGAAACTGATGACAGTGATTAAAATATTGTGGCTACTATGAAAGTGACGGCTCGTGAACCTGTAGCGCTCAAGTGAATCTTCCCTCCAGTCATGATAGATGTGTTTTTTTTGGGCAACGAAGTTATGAAGGCTCAAAAGAACGGTTCGAATTCATGGAGTAGAGTTTATTCTTCTTCATCTAGTTTTCTCTTTTTAAACAGTTGCAAACAAACAAAAATCGCAGCCGATCAGTGCCTCGTTTTAGACATTTTCAGTCCAGAAGGGTAAATTTGCAACAAACAACTTCTTCACAATTAATAGAGAAAGATTGAAAAATAAACGGAGGGAGCAACGGCCACGGTGGTCAGTGATGACGGCAACGAACGACGACGAAATGCATTAGGGATTAGGCAAATAAACAAATTTGCTTTAAAATCAGAGATATTGATTTATAAAATAACAAATAAAAAAACTTCTCTAGCGAAAAATTTCCGGGTTTTTGAAATCAGAAAATTGGCCCGTTCACTGCCCTTTAAGATATTCGAGACCAGTATGTGGCAATTCTATGACCGTGTGGGTCATGATAAAAAGCTCTCTCTTTGCAAAATCAGAACTCGAGCAGTTTGCTGTCTTAACCCTTAGTTGTCGAAGAATACTCATCTAATACGAGCGGGTACCCGGGTTTTCCGAGCTCTAGTATATATTTCAAAAATAGAGAAGAAGATAGCACAAGAATAGCCGTGTTGTTAAAAGTAACAAAAATTTATTTAAAAAGTTTAAATCTTGGTAAAAGTTACAAAAATCGTTGAACACAACACAGTTAGTAAATGGCAGGTCGTTTAACAAATATTACAACCTCCTGCACTGCTTCCTGCACTGTGGTACTTACCCACCACAGGGTAGGAGCGACTTTCTTTACATGAAACCAGAGCATCGCCGGATGTGCCGGGAGGACATTTGCAGACAGCAAGGTGGCTTTTGGGTTCACATGTGGCACCAGCCCCACATTTGCTTATGCAGGGGTTGACGCACTGGTAGTTAATACAGGCTTTGTTGTCAGGGCATTCGGAATTACTTTGGCATTCACCCTACAAATTAAAGTCATTAAATCGGTAGACAAAATTTGAAAACAGCTGCTTACCCTGACACAGACACTTAATGAATTTCCAGTATAGCCAGGAGGACAAGTGCAGACCGGGCGCTCGCGGCCAGTTACGTCGTGTCCAGGTGTGCAGATTGCATTCGTCCCACAAGGGTTTGGTTCGCACAAGTCCTCTGAACAAAATTTTCTCTTAGTTTTGAAGAGTTTAAAGGAAGTTTTTATACGTACGCGGTGTGAAAGGTCGACACATCACGAAAGGATCTCCGGTCATGTCTTTCGGGCAACTGCACACTGGTGTCAGTCCCCTCAATCGGCAATCAGCATTTATACCGCAAGCGCCATCGCAAGTATTTTTGCAGATTCCGTAAAAACAGGCTGGACGACTGGCTGGGCAGTCCACATCTCCATAACACTCGGGTCGGCATTCAGTGTAAGGACTGCCTATGTAGCCCTTGGGACACTCGCAGACAGCCCTGTGATTTGCCGCAGAGGAGCACTGAGCTAGTTTTCCACAAGCTGAACAGGCAGCTACACACTTAAAGTCCCGACACATTTCCTGCGCGCCGCACTCTGAGTCATGCTCGCATTCGTGTCGACACCCACTTAATGGATTTCCCTGCAAAATTACAATTTCTGGTAAACAGAATTACTCACAAACAGCTGTCAAGGAAAGTTGTCTTACGATAAACCCAGGTAGGCAGCTGCAAGTTGGAACTCTGTTGACGACTTCGCACTTTGTATTCGATCCACATGGGCTTGGATGGCATGGCTCCTCTGAAAATGGAAAACGGGAAGTGAATTCATAGTCTCACCTAAACAGCATGTATGGTCCCACGCACGTTATGCTGCTGTTGTTGCAGCATTTTGGCGTGGTGCAATGACGCATGGGCATTTCTTTCACTTTGCTATAAGACTTTCAAGGTTCAGGTGTAATTACTCGCGTGGGAAGGTGTCTTGAAATCAAGATCAAGGTCTCTTACGTAAGCTTCGCGCATGCACATGCGCACACACTGGGCTTAGTAAATACTGGTCGGTTTTTCCGCGAAATTCTTTGAGTAAGACTTCTCTTTTGAGGTGAAAGTACTTACCTGGGTCAGCAAGACGACAAGAATGGAATGGATCTCCTTCATAGCCTCGAGGGCAACTACAGACGGCAACGTGATTTTGGGGCTGTATGAAGAAAAACCGAATTTAGTAAAGAGTAAAGAAACTCACTAAAAATACTTAACGTACCTCGCAATTTGCATTAACTCCACAAGATCCTATGCACGGATTGGTGCAATGACCGTTCTTGCACTCTTGATCTAACCTGCATTCGATGTGATCCAAGCACTCGGGTCGATTGCAATGAGTTATTGGGTTGCCCTCGTATCCTGGTGGGCAGGAGCATACTGGTCTGCCGCCAGCTGCTTCCCGACAAATGGCATTGGTTCCACAAGGGTTTCCTGAGCAGCCTTGATCTAAAAAGTGAGGGGAAATCATCTTTAGAATTGGATTCAAGAATTCAAATCAATTGTGTTTGTTAGTGTCTTCAAACTTTGTATTGGAATAAAACTTCCGTTGGAGGGGATTTTGAATTTCCCATCGAAAAATAAAAAAATTTGGTACTACTATTGTGTAGTTTTGGAAACGTACTTCTAACTGAAGAAGAGATTCGATTGACTAGTCCGCCATATGAAGGAGCGTATGAGCATTGTACGCATGTGTTGCCACCAGCGACTGTTGCATACGAGAAGAATAATAGCAAGCAGGTAAGAAATATCCCCGATGTCCAGTTCTAAAAAGGAAAGAATAAATTGCTATTAGCCAAATTATCAAATATCCTGCAGTGTGCGAAGTGAGAGCAAGTTTCATTTCATTTACTCAAACACTTCTTGGGGCAAACAATATTTTGTTTTTACATTTGCTGGAGTCCTTGGCCTGATTGTAGTTTGACTTTAGCTAGGTGTGTAGATTCACAGAGATAAGATCAAAAGCAAGATGAGTGATATCTACAATATCCGCCGTCATGCAAAGAAACGTGAGAACAACGGCGAAGTATATGAAAATCTGTTGAGTTTGTATAGAAGTGGGTCAAGAAATCCCAGGAAACTGGCAGCCTTCTTGTTAGAAGAAGATTTAAGAGTCCTCCAGAAAAGTGCCCGTACCGAACAATAAGGATCGCTACTGGTGGATTCCTTCAAGTATCTCGGGGTATGCCTTAACTTTATTCGAGGAAACAGGACCATTGCTTTGATTAGGTTGCTGTTGACATCTTGCTTGAGGTGAAAAGAGAATATTTACTGGGTAATGATTAGATCTGTAGGGAGTGGAGGATGTGTTCAATTTGTATTGGAGGTATAGGATGCTTTATTGAATTCAGATGTTTAATGAATACTACTAGGGTAACAAAAGCTTTCCTTAAAAAAGCCCAAAGGTTTCAGGAAGCGTTGATGATTATGAGGATTTCATAAATCGTATAGTTTAAATTAATATCCATTGTCCATTTCTTTGGTCCTTCGATCGAGATACTTTTTAAATCTACGCATTACAATAATAAGCCCAAAATCTCACAATCTGAGGACTTTTTAAAATTTTTTTCTAACATCATTCTATGTGAAGTAGGATAGAAGATTTTTAAAGATGCTGAGCAATTTTTCATGACTTTAAAAGAGTTTACGCTTTTAGAGAAGTTTGATAACAATCGACAACTTAGCACTTAGATGTTGATATAGTATTATTTTGCAATGTAAATAAAAAACAAATGTGTATTTGAAGAGTGTAGTTTCAAATTCGCTAAATCCATTCAGGTAAATTTCTAAAAATAAATTACATTTTCTACGCCTTAAAGAAACTTCTTTGTTTTTTTGTTTTTCAAAATATAAATGTACAAAATAATCAATTTCAGGATTTGAAAACTTAAAACCTAGATGGACCTAGCAAGTTTTATAACTGCATTCTTCATTTGTTTTTACGATGATTTGGAAGGGAACATATGCAAAAGAACTTGATCACAATCTAAATATCTAAAATAGGTGGGGTGGGTGTTTCACTAATTAATGCAAAGGAATTTAACCCATTTTTGTATGAAGAGATTTTCAC